>BQNB010013986.1:0-24400 GCA_026074375.1 Tanacetum coccineum | reverse complement strand
CATGAAAATATCATGTCCTCTGTCTGTAGATACATGGTGAACACCACATGTATCATATAGCCTCCATGTCAATGGATCATGCATATATCTCTGAAGCTTCCACAAAATGTCATCAACATCAGGTTTAAACAACCTCTTCAATTCAACCCATAATGTTCTTTCTTTGTCATAAGTAGGATCTGTTGAACTGAATCTTTCTTTAACCAAACTCTATAGCTTATCTAGGTTATCTCTATCAAATTTCTTTAACATATCATCAAAAGTCTGATAAGCTTCTGTATGGTTTCCAACTCTGATAATTTTCCAATACTTTCTTGTGTCTTCAGAGTAAACCTCCTAGTCTATGATTGGATATTTGACCTGTAAAGCTTCAACATAGACTTCTTCTACTGGAACTACCATCTTCATCTATTGTAAATCCTCTTATGGCAATTCTGTTTCTTCTTCTTCTGGTTGTTCTTGAATTGACCCTGAAGCTTCATTAGTCTTTTGCTTCTTAGAACCTTCATGATCCAATTCTACTTCTGCAACCCTTTTAGAACTTCTAGTTGTTAATTCAGGAACTGTTTTGTCACCTTCACTCTCTATTGGATGAAAAGTTTGTACCTTTCTCATGGTTGTTTCAAACAAAGCCTTGAGTTCATGAAAGGAAAGTCTCTTCAATTGCTGTAGAGTGTGACTTCCCATATGCTTGATGTAGTTACACATATAAGTTCTCTGTTGAGCTTGAGTGATGGGCTTGTTCCATCTTTGTTCAGCTCTTTGTTGGGCAGACAATCTCTTTCTTTCATTTATCATTTCTACAAGCAGTCTTGCTTTCTCAACTTCAGAGAAATTTCCTCTTTCTTTTACTTGTAACTTCTGTGCTAATTCTTCATCAGCTTCAATTTGAGCTTGTATGTTATCCTATTCTTCAGCATTGAAAGTGTTATCTTCTTCATGAACTCTGGCTATCCTTTGCCTTTCTTCTTCATCAAGTTGTTCTTGCAATCTTAGAGCTTCTTCATACCCAAGTCTTTCTTGCCCTAGTTGCAACTTTGTTTTCTTCTGAACAGGTTCAACTTCTTTCATAATAGCTTTGCCTTTATCTTTTCTGTTTCCTGTACTTCTTCTGATGTATACTAAACTTTCAGCAACAGTTTTAACTTCAGGGCTGGCAGTACTAACTTCTGCACTAGCAGTACTAACTGATACATTAGCAGTACTAATATCAGGCTCAACAGTACAAACTTCTTTTGGAGCAATAAACTTAAAATTAGGTTCCAAATCATGCACATGCCTCCCCTAAGTCTATGCACCCATCTGTACCAGAGTAATTCACTTATCTTCATCAAGCTGAGCAATCTTTCTTGTTGATCCCTTTTGAACAGATCTTACTTAGCTTGTTAAAGCTTAGTTGTGTTGGATAGATCCAAAACAACTATAGTAAAATCTAAGATTGTAAATACTACAAACAATGCGGAATCTAGCTTGTAATACTAAGAAGAACAATGAAACAGTAAAACAAGATCTTGCTAAACTTTCAATATATTAAACACAATCAAAGTTACAGAATAACCTTAAAACTATGAATACTAACTATATTTGCTATAAAAACTATATAAAACTTGATATCTAGATCTATGCCGTAGGGTTCCTTTTATACACCAAAGAAACCCTAATGGGCTTACAAAACGCGTTACGTGATCATGCATATCTATTCCTAATATATCTCATGCATATCACATAAGCAGTACTAACTATTATAACTAATAATACTAATAAACTAACAGTACTAACATTTTGTACTGACAGTACTAACTATAACACTAACAGTACTAACTTAGCTTAGCAGTACTAAGTTGAACCAACAGTAGAAACTTGTAGAAGCCCTTAAACTTGTGATTTACCTTTAAATCATTAAGTTTCTAAATTAAACCTTCTGTGTAAGAGAGGAGATGCTCAAAAGCCACTTTACTGTCTTGGTCTGTTTGCTAGTATGAAGATTTTCCATAATGTTCTTTCTTTGTCATCAGTAGGATCTGTTGAACTGAATCTTTCTTTAACCAAACTTCATAGCTTATCCAAATCATCTTTATCAAATTTCTTTAACATATCTTCAAAAGTCTGATAAGCTTTTGTATGGTTTCCAACTCTGATAATTTTCTAATACTTTCTTGTGTCTTCAGAGTAAACCTCCTAGTCTATGATTGGATATTTGACTTGTAAAGCTTCAACATAGACTTCTTCCACTAGAACTACCATCATCATCTATTGTAAATCCTCTTGTGGCAATTCTGTTTCTTTTTCTTCTGGTTGTTCTTGAACTGACCCTGAAGCTTCATTAGTCTTTTGCTTCTTAGAACCTTCATGATCTAAATTTACTTCTTCAACCCTTTTAGAACTTCCAGTTGTTAATTCAGGAACTGTTTTGTCACCTTCACTCTCTATTGGATGAAAAGTTTGTACCCTTCTCATTGTTGTTTCAAACAAATCCTTGAGCTCATCAAAGGAAAGTCTCTTCAATTGATGCAGAGTGTGACTTCCCATATGCTTGATTTTTTTTGGAACGGCAATTTGTGGCTACATGGCCCCTAGCCCAGAAGGCGTAGCAAGCCCACACAACCAGGTTGGATCTAACCCAAAAGGCAATGGCACCCTTCCCTTTACACACGCGGGAGGAAACCCCTATCGCCCTAGACAAGACTCAAACATGAGACCTTGCCTATGAGGGTAAAACCTCCATACCATTGGACCAAATGCCCGTTGGTCCATATGCTTGATGTAGTTACACATATAAGTTCTCTGTTGAGCTTGAGTCATGGGCTTGTTCCTTCTTTGTTCAGCTCTTTCTTGGGCAGACAATCTCTTTCTTTCATTTATCATTTCTACAAGCAGTCTTGCTTTCTCAACTTTAGAGAATTTTCCTCTTTCTTCTGCTTGTAACTTCTGTGCTAATTCTTCATCAGCTTCAATTTGAGCTTGTATGTTATCCCATTCTTCAGCATTGAAAGTGTTAGCTTCTTCATGAACTCTGCCTATCCTTTGCCTTTCTTCTTCATCAAGTTGTTCTTGCAATCTCAGAGCTTCTTCATACCCAAGTCTTTCTTGCTCTAGTTGCAACTTTGTTTTTTTCTGAATAGGTTTAGCTTCTTTCATAATAGCTTTGCCTTTATCTTTTCTCTTTGCTGCACTTCTTCTGATGTACACTAAACTTTTAGCAGCAGTTTTAACTTCAGGGCTGGCAGTACTAACATTTGCACCAGCAGTACTAACTGATACATTAGCGGTACTAATATCAGGCTTAGCAGTACAAACTTCTTCAGGAGCAATAAACTCAAAATCAGGTTCCAAATCATGCTCATGCCTCCCCTGAGTCTGTGCACCCATCTATACCTGAGTAATTCCCTCATCTTTATCAAGCTGAGCAATCTTCCTCCCCTGTTTGGAAGGATCCTCTAAGTCATCGTCATCTTTTGAAACAATAAGTCTGACCCTTCTTCTAGATTTGCTTGACTTAATTCGGTTCTCCAACTTCTTCACCTTCATGATGAGCTTAGTGTAAGTAGCACCATATGTCAGTTTGGTCTGCTTCAAGTCGGATCCCAAACTCTCCACTTTCTTGCACAATATGGTACAAAGAATCGTCAATTCATGAAGTGTCATATTGCCCTCATCACTTCCAAGTGAGTGAACTCTTAGGAGAGGTGAATCATGGGGCATGGTAGCAGCCTCTTCTGCAACATGGGTTGTTTGCATAGATGGTGGTGAAGTTGGTGGTTGTGAGGTGGATGGAGCACTGGTGGGTGTGTGATGGGACTCAACTGGGACTGTTGATCCTTCACCCTGAAAAATTAGGCCCTGAACAAGCATTGTTGGAAACAATGGAATGTCCACCCTATTATAACCCTTAGAAATCCTTCTCATATTGCCAAAAAGTTTTTGAGTAAGAGTAGGAGCAATATAAGTTCTTTTGTGAGGTAGAAGCTGTCTTTTGTGCTTGTTCAAAAAGATTTGTATAAATCTTGGATACATTAAAAATTTAGACTGATTATCCAAGTTTTTCAACATGCCATCAAAAATCAATTTTGAAAAATTAAAGGTTCTGTTTGTGGCCAAGCAAATGATAGCAGTGGCTATGTTGCTACTAAATTGATCCCAAGCAGTTTTCTTAGCACTCAAACAATGAAGGATGGTATGAATCAAAAACCTCCATTGAGGGGAAAAGTGTCCCTTTTGAAAAGTTAATCTGTCAGAATTGGACACATACCCCATAAGAGCAAGTTGCTCAAAAATTTCAGTATTAGGTAAAGTACTAATACCATCAGAATCTTCTAGCTTGAGATGCCTCCTTATAGATGCTTCAGTAACAGTCTTAACTCTCCCATCAATGGTAGCAGTTATTTCCATCTCTCCATTCTCAGATGTGCTTGCAGAAGCAGTTTGCCAAAACTGATGGATGAGTGAAACATAGATGGTTGGATTTTCAGTAAGAGCATACTTAATATGAGTAGAATTGAGAAAATCCACTATCTGATGAAATCCTTCACTTCCCTCTGGTTTCTTCAAGAAGGCGACCATATTGTGTTTGTCACAGAAGTCCAAATTCGCCATTCGATTTAGAAAAGTGGGATTAGGGTTCTGGGTTATGATCGTGGATGAGAGTATGTATGTTTGGTAAAGGTAATTGAGATAATAGAGAGTACTTAAGGTTTTTGATTGGACCGACTGAATAAAATTGAGTATTTATCTTGAAGAAATCTTGATATATAAAGAAAGTTCAAGATTTATCCAAATCAAGGAAACCTATAAGCAAAGTAGTTGGCGGAAATATCTCAACGGCTATCTTTAATTAATGAAATTCTGTTATGCCTCAAACAGTACTAACGGTCAACCAACAGTACTAAGTTTAGCCTAACAGTACTAACTTTAAGCCCAGCCGTATTAACTTTACCCAGCAGTATTAAGATATGCCTGGCAGTACTAACTTAATACTGGCAGTATTAAGTTTATGCCTGGCAGTATCAACTCCAATTCTGTTCCAACAAGCATTTCCATCATAAATTTAAATTCTCAACCATAAATATAGGTTTTTAAGAAAGAAAATATTAAGGTATAAAGAGTATTAAAGTTTTTTTATTGAATTTGTAAACTTAAAAAGCTATAAAAATATGAAAACTAAAAAGTCTAGTTTAAATCTACATAATTTATTTAAAATTTAACATTTGATTTTTTTTAATTATCACTTCCATATTTAGTTTTGTATTACAAAGTCGAACAAATGTTGTATTTATATACATATTTATTTTTGTTAGATTGAGCTTGAACAGATTAATACAATTTTAATTTTTATAACCAATCATAATGCACGATTATAAAAATGAGCTTTCTTGCGTTAATCTTTAGAAGAATTAGTTTTTCCGTTTTATATCTTCTCTAATTATATAAATAATATTACAACACACAAATATTAACTCTACAATACCAGATTGAAAATTAAGAGGTATTTTCTAACCGCTAAATATTGTAATTTTCCTCCGTCTCAAATTAATAGTTCATGTTTTCTTTTTGAGATGTCCTAATTGAAATTGTTCCACTACTAAAATAGAATAAATGAAGTTTGATCGAGTTTACTATATTATCCTTGTTTGACATTATTATTACAAATTTTAGTGAAGACTTTAATTAATTAGCTAAGGGTAAAACTGTCATTCTGTTAAAAAGTAAGAAAGATAAACAATATTAAGTGTATTTTTGTAAACTGTGTGTTTTTTATCGGGAGACGATAATTTTGGAACGGAAGGAGTACTAAATATAATACGAAATTGCGAAACATAGCGTTGGGCACTATGTGCCGTGAGTTTAAGGGCCCATGTTGGTTTTGTAGGTGGAAATTAGGATTAAGATTTTGATTTGGGGAGCTTTGAAATTTGGTATTGAATTTGAATTTGAGTTTAAAATAAAAGAGAGAAAATATATATTTAAATTATTAATAATTATTTAATTAATAAATATATTAATTTAAACTTAGAAAAGTCAACAAAAAAGATGTACAAGTGATGGAGCTTACTCCACGTCATGTTTGTCAGATAATACACACACCTTTTATCTCAATCCTTGTATGCTTCCTTACTATGACATAAACCCATCGATTTAGTTTTTTGTGTGGGCCATCCTAAAACCACCAAAATTCATCCAAACATCTATTAATAATGGGTAAACCCAAATTCTATGGACAACCCCCCTCAAAAACCAAACGGCCTCCTTAATTGTTTAAACATGTGTAAGTACAATGTTTATATATCTTTATTTTTGGCATTTTGAGTCCGTTTTTGGTTATTTTAGCTCGTTTTTAAAGGTAAAAGGTATGTGTAATTAAGCACATACCAAAAGGCAGACGTGAAATCATGCTTTACCCCAGGTTCACCAAAATCATCATCATTTACTTCCTCTCTAAACACCAATCCCTTACCAAGCTACATTACTTACACACCCATATAATTAAAGATGATGGTATTGTAAGTAGATTGAAATTTGTTAGAATTGGCATAGACTTTCAGGAATATGGACTTCCCATTCCTGAGACTATGCTGACTAAGAGGATAAAGCAATCAGAGTCTTATCAGATATTCATAAAATACCCCTACTGGCTTAATTCCTACCAAAAAGAGCATAGGTAAAGGGTTACAAGGGAAGAAGACTGCAGATACTCCTAAGGCAATTGTTGATGTGTCTGAAGAGTCTGACTCTAAACCTGCTAGAAAACAAACTTCCCATAGAAGAGTAATCAAGAAGAATGTCTCTATTTCTATAGATAATAACATCATTCCTAAACCATACGTCTCTTTGGAGTTAGGAAAATCTATAAGCTTAACTAAAGCTGCAGAGGGGAAAGCAGCAAGGCAAGTCCATGCTACTCATGAAAGGATTATGATAGAATCTGACCCCGAGCCAGCTAGACTAATACCATCAGGTATTGCCCTTAGAGATACTTCTCGTGTGTCAAAGAAGATGTCTCCTGATCCATCTCAGAAGCTAAAGGGTATTCAAAACTTGCTGCTGACACAATGCAAGCACTTAAAGCCAGGAAAAAGTCTAGCATAAGTCAATCATTTGCTGGAGGCTCAAGTGAAGGAACTGGTGTTTCACTAAGGGTTTTTGATGAGTCCACAATCATCACTGCTACCTCAAGTGAAGGAACTGGTACTAAACTAGGGGTTCCAGATGAGGAAAAGGTAACTTCTAAAGCCAATGTTATACTTGATTTGGGATCTGAACAAGAAAGTGAATACATTGAGGAAGATGATGATGATGAAAATATTGAATGGGTGGATACTGATGAAGAGGAAGAGGAGAATGATGACGATGATGACAAAAGCATCGATCTTGAGAAGATAAACGATGAAGAAACTGACAATGAATTTGTTCATAGTGAAAAACATGTACAAGACGTTGATGAAGAAACTGACGATGAGTTTGTACATGGCGATGAACAAATGAATGCCGATGAGGATGAAGAGATGTCTAATGCTAAATATGCTGACACTGGGAATGGTGGTGAAGATATTACTGAAGCGGCAAAGGCAGATGCTGAAAAGGCAGAAGAAGTAAAGAATGATGTCAAGAAAGCTGAACTTCCTCCATCAAGCTCTAGCTTATCTGTATCTTCATGTTTCAGTAATCAATTCCTTAACCTTTCCTTTGATACTTCTATAATTGATACTGTTAAAGATACTACAGATGCTGAGATTAACTCTTTACTGGACGTGCAAATTCAACAAAAGATACCACATATCAAGTCTTCATTTATACTTGCTGTACCTGTTTATGTGATTTCTGAGCCCTCAGTCCTCACACCTATACCCGAGACTCCTTCAATAGCTCATGCAACAACTCTTTTACCCCCTTCATCTGTCTTTACCATATCACCTATACTATTACAAACACCAACACCGATCCCTACACCACCAATCACCATTGAAGCTCCACCTACTACAATGATTCTAGATCCACTCCCTGGTATCATTCAAAGAGTTTTTGTCCTAGAGAAATATGTTCAAGAGATCAAAGAAGTTGACCATAATGCAACACTCCTTGCTTCACTAAGAGCTAAAATAATGTCAGCTGTTAATGCATATCTTGGATCCAGTCTAGGAGATACACTTCAAAAGATGCTTCAAAGACACACTGAAGAACTTATACAGCAATATCCTCAGCAAGTCAATTACAAGGAGATGATTGAAGAGTCTGTTCAAGCAAATCTTATTAATGAGTTTAATTATTAGTTGCCAAAGTTTCTACCCAAGGCAGTATCTGACTACGCTACTTCGGTGATTCAAAGCACTAAAAACAAATCACTTGAAAAGACTACAACAACATTGTGGAAACTAAAGGGGGGTTGAATAGTTTTTACCATTTTAAAATGAAAACTTATATTGCCAACTTATGTGAACTCAAGAGATATACACAAGTGTATATGATAGCGATGCAATAAGTAAATAAACAATCTACGAAATATGAACAAGTAAAGATAAGAAAGATCAAACCGATGACACAATGATTTACAGTGGTTCGGCTACAAAGCTCCTCTTCGCCCTAATCCACTCCCCAAGTACCCAACTTGAGAGTTATCTCCACTATGTCAACAATCTCTCTTTAGGCGGAGAAACTCGTACACGTCGCTTACACTTTTTCTAGTACTAAGCTAAATACCAAGTTCTACTTCGAGATAGAAACAATCTAACACACTATGTATTTTGTGGCCTATATACTAACCTATCATACACATATGATACACACAACACAAGATATACAAGATGAATAATTATCACAAATGTGATGACACAACTAAACTATTAACACATAAAGCTTGACATCTTTTTGAGTGTTCTTCACTAAAGAGTGGAATGGGTTGATCACTTGTAATGGATTATGTAACAAGTATAATGATCAAAGAATATAAAAGATAAAAGATGTATGTGAAAAATATTTTACAAGAGTTGTCTAAAATGAAGACTTAAGGTTGCTATTTATAGGCAAACCTTTGAAATTCAAATGCTGTCCCAAACAGCTAGACGATGCGACCCACGGATCCACCAACAGCTGGATCCGTGCCTTGTTATGGTGGATCCGTCCGAGGAGCTGGGACAACATTTGTCATTTTATGATTAACCCCAAATCTATACAAAATATTGTTTTGTACTTATTAAAACTAGTTTAATAGATTCTTCTAGAACAAAATATTTCTTATCACCAATAAGGAAAGATTTTCTAGATTTGGAAAGATTTGGAAAGATTGTTTCCACTTATGGTTAATCTTATTTTGTCTTACATGATTAGTGTAACTAGCTTATAATTAATCATGTGTTAACTTAAATCATTTGATTAGAAAAGGTTTATGCAAATGATAATATTTTTCTTTGATCATTAACTATGTTTAATAATGCCATATTCATACCTTAAGTGATTTGTCGGCGTCAAGTAAACTTTCGACTAAATAACTTGTTTACGTAAACTTTTACGTAGTATGACATTATATTTGTTATTATCAAAACATGAAGATCATTAAATATAAATATCGTTTTTGCGCGAATATTTGTATTAACAATCTCCCCCTTTTTGATGATGACAAAATATAAACTCATGCTTATTTAAAAGTTACTAAATAAGTATTTAGTGGATGAGTTTACATTTCTTCTCCCCCTTTTTGTCGAAGCAAAAAGTGTTGTAGAGGCCTTCCTTGCATGTCTTGTTTTGACGAATGCTAAGTGACTTGGTAACGAATGCAAAGTAAAAAAAATAAAGACTAGATGCAAGTGCTCCCCCTTGGTGTATACTCCCCCTTGCTTGGGGCACCAAGTAATCGAGCTATGGATGCGTTGCTACAAAACAAAGTTAGTAGGCAAGCAAATATATATATGACAATCACAAATGCACACATATACATTTTACACAATGAACATCCATCGTTAACACAACAAATGAAAATAATGTTAAATCCATTATAAGGGATAAAACATAAAATTTGGCATTAAAGCCATTACATGATAAGCTTAAACTAGAAAATTGAAGAAAACAATTAAAAATCCTAAATCTTAGGATAGAAAACATTTTCCCATATAATCCGAGGGGTGAGGTGAGATGGTTATGCGGCTAATGCGGAAAGTAAGGTGGGTGTGATGAAGAGCCGAGGTGGTGTTGAATGTATGAGAACATGTAGTTGACACGGTTTTCGGAGCATTTGGATTTCATGCCTTGTGGTGCTACAACATTGACAAAACATGTTATGGAGGTGAGGCATGTCGTTTGGATGAACAAAATACAAGATGTTTGGAGGATTGGGAAAATCTTGATTTCCAAGATTCGGTGGTAGATGGTGAATGTTTTCAAGTGGAGGTGCATTGTTGTAGAGAAGAGGTGTGTTGTTGTTAATATTAACAAACAAAGGTTGGATTGATGACAATGGTTCAAATCCGGGTGGTGGATTTGGAAAATCGAGAGGTGGTAGAGAGACACGTAGACGTGGAGATGGATTAGAAGGGCCCGATGGCCAATTATCTATGGTTTGAGCATAGGGGTCATTTGGTGAAATTTGAGGTGGAGGAAGTTTTTGAGGTTTTAGTTTTATCGAAATGACAAAACGAAGTTTAGGTGGCGGTGCAACGTGAGTTGGTGTCGGAGACTCACTTGGTGATGATGAAGAGGTGTAGTGTGTACTTTTGCTAGAGATTGATTTTGATGGAGCTTGAGGCGGTGAAAGGGATTTCTTTCTAGGCGGTGGTGAAAGAGTTCCCTCATTTGGTTTTTCCTCACTTGAGGATGTGAGATTGTCATAGTTTNATATAATATATATATACATATATAGATATGTATACATATATATATATGTATACATATATATATACATATGTATACATATATATATATATATATATATGTATACATATCTATATATATATATATATATATATGTATACATATATATATATATATATATATATATATAATATATATATATATATGTATACATATATGTATGGGATCATGAGAAAACTTAATCTCGCTAGAAAACCTAGAAAACCAATCCACAACCGTTGGATCAAAGCCTCCCTCCCCTCCTTTTTTTTCACCAAACTAGAGGGACCTGTTTATTACTTCCTTCATTCTTCAAGGGACGGTTTCATAAATCCACACTTACCATATATAATGCCTAAATATATTTCATTAATTTTCTTTTCTTCTCTCTCATTCCACACTCAGATCCCTTTTTCTCTCTCAATGCCTAAATAAATCGATTCACGAAATCACGATGAATAAATCGATCCTTTTTTTCTCTCTCAATACAATAAATCGATCCTTTTTTCTCTCTTAATTTCTCAGATTCACAAAATCATGATGAAGAAATCGATTCACGATGAACAAATTAATGAAATCACACCGTTATAATTTTTCAGATTCATGTATATCAGATTCACGAAATCATATCGTTATAGTTTCTGAATTTGATGAACAAAGTAAGTTTATTAACATATTTTGATTTTGTTTTTGTTAGTTTTGTTATATAAGATCAAAATAAAGCTGATAGATATACGTGTTTGCTAGAGTTTACTTGTACTAATTATTGTTTTTTATGAGTTAGGGTTTTGTTTTATGAGTTAGGGCTTAGTTATTTGAATCAAATTTGAGAAAAAAGAGTTGTAAAACGTGTTTACAGAAAAATGCGCACCAAGTATTTGATAAAATGTCTGAATAAGATTTTATAACAGTGATGCCCTAATTTTTCACGGAGATGCCTTAATTTTTGTGAGTATATATTAGTTACACTGTGATGCCCTAATTAATTTAGGCAAGAGAATTTTAGATTTTGATGAGAACACTCGTTAAGACAATTGTATCGACTTCCGGTTGCTTATCCTATTCCCATTCGGAAATGTTACAGCATACTCAGTACTCACATGTGAGTTTTAACCCTAAATAAAATGAGAATTTATTAAAAATTTCAAGATGTAAAAATATCTAAAAATATAATTACAATTTTTTATTTGATTTCATAAACTTAACGGGCGTTTGGATTTGCTTTATCTTATTTTATTTACTTGTCCAAACTGAATGGAGCTTGGATGCGAGCTTTGTAATGCTGTAGTTATCTTTAAGCTGAACGGACCTAAAATAAAAAAATCGCTATTTAACAAATCTGCCATGACTCGTGTTTACCAGTTCTAAAACTACCATTATGTTATTTCAGCTTATTTACTATTTATTTGAACCATTTTCTTTCATTACATATTTTTATAACATACAGATCTATAAATAGGATACTCAAAATGAAATGGGCATGTATTATGTTATTAAAGATAAGTGTTTTACCTTTGGCCATATTTTTTTATGCTTGGTGTGCCCTCGATCAGACTTGCCAAGCTTTCAGGGGAAACAATAAAGATATTTGCCATGCTGCAAATTTGCTGAATATATTAGTAACGTGAGCGACAGACCCTCTATACAGAAACACAAGAAACTGCAACTTACATGCTTTTACTGATTCAAATTTCTCGTCAACTGTAGGAGTATTGAAGTTCCTTAGAAAATGCTCGTACTTTGTGATGTCACGTTTAAGCTTCAATCTTTCACTGCATAAATAGAAAGAAATGTTCAGTTTTGCAAATCGGTTGATGATGTATTTACTTTGTTGCAGGTCAACTTTTCGGGCATTAGTTGGACAAATGATAGAAAATGTTTCTTCTTCAGCCGTTACCCTGCTCTAAAGTAAGTGCTAAATGACATATGATACCGTTTTTGATTTAACATGCTTAAATTTAATGTAAATTAATTCCCAAACAACATATTGGGGTTAAGCATTTGCTTGTTGTCCCTTAAGATGATTAAAATTGAATTTAGTCGCAACATGTGTAACATGTAATATTGCTGGTTATATATTTTCTCGAATATAGATAGATGATAACGTGTTAATTGGAAAATTGATAGGGAATGTGAGAATTTGGATGCTGGTACAGAGACAAATGCGAACCTTGATCATCAGCTCTACTATCATTTCTTGGGTACAGATCAATATGAGGATATTTTATGTTGGGAGAACCCTGATAATACACAGTACACGCTTAGAGCATCCGTAACTGAGGATGGAAAGGTAACAATCTACATATTTAAACTATTGGCGGCTAATCATTATGTCACGTTGTTCATTTTTTAAGCATCAAGTTAGTAACTTTAGCTAGTAGTTAAAACTAATTTTTTTTAAATTGTATGACTGATGACCTTTTGGGGTCCAACACAGAAATATGGCAGCTGGGCCAAGGGCGTCAACAGGTGCATAAGGGAGAGTTTACGATGGAAGTCTGATTGCTTTGCTAACAGCAGGAAGTGGAAGTAATGGTGGCTGGTCAAATCCAGGAAATGTTGTCGCAATACCCCTCATAAATGTATATAAATCGATTTGTAGGACTTATCAATCTTGTATATTGTTCTTTGTTTTCAGTGTTTGTCTAAGCAAAAGATTGTCTGTGATTATGGTAATGTATGAATAAATGAAAATTAGCCAAGTAGTTAATTTTCAAGTTTGGTTCATTTCTGATATTGTACATATGACAATTGCACCATGTTTTTTGTTAATATGTTCTCTGTTATGTTCTTTGAAACAAGATGTTATTCAGTGTCGCAGTTCCTTTGATGCAAGATTAAATAAAACCCCGTTCCACACCTGAAAGTTAAGGCAAATTTTGGGAAGCTATTTTTATTCTAGAGTCGTGTTAATATCAGACACTGTGTTGATTGTAGAACAACTATAAGTTTCGACCAGATCATACCTTGTCGCTATTATAATTCAACGTCCACATTCAAGATACCATCGGTAGAATTTGAAACTTATTTACAGTAAATGTTTAATTCATTCATCAATAGTGGATCAGATTAGGGGGAATATACATAAGTCCTAAACTATGGACACACTTGATTAGGTGTCGTTGCCGAAAAGGATTTTGTGTACATAGCAGACTATATACAAACGGATGCACTAAAATATAAATATTGCTACAAAATACTTTAGTTGCTAAAAAAATATCAACCTACACAGAAGCGAAACATAAAGGAAAAACGCAATATATAATTATATTCTCCCAGTAAAGTATACAAACGGATGCACTAAACGGATGCACTAAAGTATACAAACGGATGCACTAAAATATACAAACGGATGCACTAAAATATCTAAAATTGTATTATATACAAACGGATGCACTAAATACACAAGACTACTAGAAGCGTTTGGTGGAAATTACTACCCATTCCAACTGCTATCAAATGACATACCATCCCTCCATTTTTGCTTATCGTTGTAGCTATTCCAACTCATGTTGCTCTTAAGTTCATTGTATACACCTAAAATGTTGTAAAACCAATGATAACGATAAGATTCTTCACCAAAAAATAATGATAACGATAAGATAACATCTCATAGCATTAGGTAAATTAAAATAACGAGTGCAATCCAATAGACTTTCATGAGAGAAATACTACCAAAATGTGGATAGCCCATAATCAGAAAGGGATAGTCCTCTTCCTCTAGTGTACAAAATATCTTCGTAAATGATAACAAACAGATGCCCTAATAATACTAATGATGCACTAATAATACTCATTGATGCCCTAATAATATTCATTGATGCCTTAAAACAAGATGGAGTCGGTAATCTATCACACATTTATGAAGTAGCAAACTTTTCTGATTCTGGAATTAGGCTAGTGCAGTCACATAAGTTAAATAAAATAAATTCCCCCAAATTCAGACCTAAATGAAGTAGTAAATTCATACGTGATTGTTGCATCGGCTTAACAAAGAATTGACCAATAAAAAAGAGATCAAGTTTCATGACTTACATTTTTCTTAAGGTTGCTTGATTTAGACTCTTCCATCGTCGCAAATCCGAACATCCAAATGTTCAGATTGTAAGCTAAAAGAATTTCTGAAAAACAACGGATAAAAACATGAAGAACCCATCAAATAATTTACGAACCTAATTAAGTTTTCTTTGATGGTTGCAGCAAGCTGCTTGATACTGACTTTGTGAGGCCTCCTTCTAGTAAAATAGCCCGATCATCTTCCTTGCTATGCCATTTTGTACAGCATTAGTGCGAACAGCAAGTGACGACGCCCTAGCAGAATTGATAAGAAATGTAGATCAACCCAAACTCGATACTGTTTGTCTTGCCAATGACATCATGAAGAGGTAACTCAACACCAAATGGACTAACATATGCACCTGATGGAGACTACATAAACGGTCTAACTTGTTGACTTAGCTGTGTATTGTCTCTAACAATTATGCATGACAAAATTAAATAAGACGCATACAAGTGGAAAGTGTTCAAATAGGAATATAATGAGATAATCCTAGTTGACTTAATTTCAAGTATCTATTTGTTGAATTGGAGACATAATTAATCGGTTTAAAGGAGATAATCTTAATTGACTTAAGTTACAATATATCTAAAATCAGAAGCTAAGATTGACTAATACTACTCAATTGATGCCCTAATAATACTCAATTGATGCCCTAATAATACCCATAGATGCCCTAATAATACTCATTGATGCCCTAATAATACCCACTTTATAGTTGCTTCATTGTAATTAAACGTAAAGATTTTACAAGTTAAATTACTTAAGTTACAATCTATCTAAAATCAGAAGCTAAGATTGACTAATAATACTCAATTGATTCCATAATGATACTTATTGATGCACTAAAATCAGAAGCTATGCTGGAATGTAACTGATCAAAATTCGGTCCACTGCTCGCCACCCTAGAACTAGGTTCAGCATGGGAAGAAACATTCGCTTTGCGCAAATAAGACCAACTACTTTTATCAAAAGAACATGGGAGGTCAACCTCAGGACACCATATGAAAAAATATCTTACCTTTTGGCAGTCTTGTTGTGAGTACACCAATGCCGAGTGTTAAAAACTACAATGTCTGTAGTTTTGTATTAATGAGCTGAGTACCTCATCAAGTCAATCCGCAAGGTCTTCTTTTTGTACCATTTTAGTCTTTGGTTTACCACTCTTGAACCAAGAAAGGTGCCACAAAGAACTCTAACGTGCTCTTATAATCCTACAAAACAGACTACAAATTAGCTACTTTTTGCCTGATGTAGTAAATTACAAAATAACCATTAAAAACGAGACTAATATACCTTGAATACAAAAGCATAAGAAGGTTCTGATCTGAAATTTTGCCTTCGTGTGTATGAATAGATACATGGTTGTGCATTTGATAAAATTTATTGTACATATACAAGTTTTTTGTCACAGTATTATCGGACTTTTATTATACGGTGTTAAGGGGTGTTTGGCATGTTCTTATGAAAGTAAACTGGAACTAATGGGCTGTAATAGTTTGTGTTTGGATGTGTTCCACTTGTTGTAGTTGCGATCATCAGAGAATGAGTTGTTCGGTTGTTTGGAAAAATATGACATTTAAGGGATTTACATGTAAAACGATTCATAAGTGCTGATTATGCATCTTCCTTTCCCCAAAAAATAATTTAAACGGTAATTGATTATCCGTTTCTAGAAAGCGTACTATTTATTAATTACTAATGTCTAGTTCCAGTGTACTTGGATTTAAACAACACTAAAAAGCAACGATGAAGAAGGTAGAAACCTTTTAATTCTTTTCCCATCCATTTGTAGCAGGTCAGTAGCTCGCACAGGTGCTTCAACATTTTCCCATCCATCAGCACCATACATTGGAGCTAAAAACAATAAAACCATATGCATATCAAATACACAAAGATATCAGCATACAAAGGTCGAAAAACAACAAAAACTAGACGATATGAATAATTTAATAAAGTGATGCCAACTTCCTTTCCATAAACACTAGTCCAACCACGTGCAACAGGTACACCAGAAATTGGTGTAGAAACTGTCACTACTTCGAGCAATAATCTGATTAATTCAACGTGAGACAATGCAACAAAAGACTATATCACTCGGTAACACCCAGCTTCTTGCGGGGTTGATCAATATCTCGAAATATGAAATGATGCACTAATCAAGATTATGTCCCATGTGAATCAGAAGAAACTAAAAGGCAATATAATAGCAATGCACTAATCATACTCACATTGATGCCTTAATATAGTCTTAAACTGATGCCCTAGTACATTCTTAAACTGATGCCCTAATACGCTCGTAAAACATATTTCTTAAACAAACAAACTGATGTTTTAATACCCTGATGCCCTAATACAGTCTTAAACTGATGCCCTAATACAGTCTTAAACTAACGCCTTAATACATTCTTAAACTGATGCCCTAATACACTCTTAAAACTGATGCCCTGATACAGTCTTAAACAGATGCCCTAAAATTTTCAATTGTAACACTAACCACAAAAACAAACAAATTCTCTAACTTAACATACTGATCTTATCATAATAAGAGATGCAATAACACATTTTTGTATGCACTAATGACAAAAAAATGTTGTTACAATTCACGTGACGCCCTGATCATGCGCATATTCAATAATCAAACTAACAGATTTACTAACTTATAACATGGTGCTCTTATTATGTTGTAACACAGTTTTTGATGCACTAATGTCAAAACAAACGCTGTAATTAAGTGATGCCCTAATCAAACTAACAAATGTGTGAATGTTTAGTTCAAATGTAATAATAAAACACATTCAGACATTATATCAAACACATGGCGTGCAATTTCAACAAACACATTTTTATGCATTTTTTCTTCGAAATGTGTTCCATATTAGATAGAAAACATGTTTATATGATGATAAACTTACAACAAAACTTCAAAAGTAATCAAATCATTGATTTAAAATTAACTAATTACCTGAAAGATTGAACGGTGCCTCTACCGTCGGTGACTGTGACGTTGCTAACGGTACCAGATCATAAGCTACTGGTGTGGTGACCGGAACGATGGCGGTGCAGTGGTGGTCGGAGGTGCGACCATTTTGGTCGGTGTGGTGGTGGTCAGAGTGGTTTGTGTTTGTTACGAGTGTATGTCTGTGGTGTGTTATGAGAATGGGTGTATACTAGTTTTCCCCTTCTTTTTAAAAATTTTCATTTTCAACCCTCTAGTTTGACATATTTGCAACCTCTACCTTGTAGTTTTGTTTTCTAGGTTTTCTATAAATATGAGGTTTTCTCTAGAACCCATCCCTATATATATATATATGTAGTTAGGATCAAATGAGAAGTTTTCTTAAAATAAGAAGAATAAGAAGTAAATAATACCGCATATCCGAGCTGCACCGACTTAAATTAGATGCATCTCTATACTCTTAGATGCATTATAACGCATCGTAACGTGTTTTCTAGCTTTTAATTAGATGCATATATGTATATTAGATGCATTTCATGGTTTCTCTTGTTTTTTGTTCCTTTACATGTGACAAAATCATGAAAATCAATTTGCACCATCTACACATCAAATTAACTTTCGAAACTCAAAATGGTGCATCTTTCAACACATAATATTACTATATATGTATATATATGTATATATGCATATATACATTTTTATATATATATATATTTATATATATATTTATATAATATAATTTATTATTATTCTATATATAAAATATATATATATATATATATATATATATATATATATAGGGGCGCGTTATATTGAGAACTCATTTTATGTGCAGAACTTTACAGAACTATTTTAGACCAATCTAAACCTTTGAATTATCTAATCAATGGTTAATAATGCATGGTGGCATTTGTGTAAATAAGTTAAATTAAATTTTGGCTGGAAATCTATTAGTAAGGGTACATTTGGTATTAAACAAAATAAAAAAATTATATGTAGTAACTAATTATTATGGGTTTAAAAGTACCAATTAATACGGAACATATCATTTGACCAGATCAAAAATAATTATCCTCTTAGTCAAAATTCAACTTCCACAAATGTCTCCCAAATCAAAAAACTTCATCCCCAAATTTTTTAAAATCTCCAATTATCAAACAATCAAAACGTATAAACATCAAATCCCTAATCATTAAAAAGTATCATCCCCATTTCTCATATAAATAAGCAGGAATCAAACCCATATGCTTTAGTGGTTGAAGAAACATGGAATGTAAGTTATAATTAACTGATTTCGTTTACAATTACAGCTTTTATTTCAGAATGTAAATTGATATTGGGATCATTTTAAAAGGTAATTTTATTTAATGATGCATGTGTGTTATTCATTAGGGGTTTTGTAAATATGTATTGTTTAGATATGTATAATGTGGTTTATGGGAAGATTGTGTTGTTTAGTTGCGATTGTGTTAAAAGAAAGTATAAAAATATAGACAATTAGGGCTTTGGAAAATTGTCGTGTGATGAATATGTTGTTTTGAGTGTGATAAAAGGAATACATGCGTGTTAAATCATAACACTAAAGAAACTTGCTGTTAATTTGGAAATAGGTGTTTGTAAATGTTAAAAAAACATGGGTGTTTGGTTTAGTCATATACAAACATGGGTGTTTGGATATAACATTGATGTTATAAATTTGAATCATTGCAGTTTAAAACCCAAAAAAAAGTCAGATGTTAATAGATGTTCATAATGTATATGGGTAACATTTGTGCATAGAAATTTGTAACACTAATATGGGTAACACTGATGTTTAGAAATTTGTAGAAATCATTCAGCTTTTGTAACATGTATATGGGTAACATAGATGTATATAAACCCCAAAGCCCTAGGTATTATCAAACATATCATAGTGGTTGTTAGTTTCTAACATTTATGTACAATCATGTTATAGTGGTTGTTAGTTTATAACATATGCGTACAATCAAAGAAACATGTATTTGGTTCCTTAACTTGTAAAAAAAACCCACACAACACCACTTTCATGTTTTTATCTTTTAGCCGACCCAAACACAAACTGCCAACCAACATTTTAAGCATGAGCAAAAAAAATATCAAACACACTATCATCTTTACAAATAACATTAATGTAAAATATAAAAACATATATGCTTCATCTAGAAAAACATTATTGCACCATACTAATAACATTAATGCAGGTATGTTTGTGATGTGAAATATGGAAACATACTTTGGAAAGGGAATGCGTAAGTGGGATTGCGGCATGGATGGAAATTATGCTAAATTACAGAAGCAACTGGTTGTTTTAAGGAAAAATATGCCGCACATATACTTCTGTCCGAATGCAGCCTGTTGAAGGCAAATTTTCCATGTGTAGTGTCATATGTACCTTTGATCAAAGTTCCGGTGAGGACAAAGTGAATGGAACGGGAACTTAATTTTATTTTGGTTTAATCATTAGGATCTTTTGTTAAATGAATAATTGTCTGTCGTGTTCTCTTTTGGTTATCTACTTAGGGTGTTATTTTTGTTATCCAGTTAGGGTGTCAAACAATGTTTGCCTTTTGGTAATATGAACAATTATGTTCGTTGTCGATAGTAACAGATATTTATAGTGACTGGTGTCACTTTTTAGGGATGTTAAGTTTATCTTGAATGAATGATTAGGTTTTGTTTTGTATTTTATATATACACTTGTAAGATATGTTAGTTTTGGTTAATGTATAACATGTATGTACATTAACAAATATATCATAGTGGTTGTTAGTTTATAACATTTATGTACAATCATGTTATAGTGGTTGTTAGTTTATAACATGTGTGTACAATCAAAGAAACATGCATGGACTGAGTGACAAAGAATAAATAAACAAGTCTATTCATACCTCAAGATTATTGACCTTTATGTACTCCCGATAACATGGCTAGGAATGTTATCTGCCCTTTCAGCTACATGCCCATCTTCCGGATCTGTCTTGACTTTTGATTTCTTACGAGATGATTCTTCTGCAAAAGTATTTTTGCATTAATTAAGGAAGATTTAGGGTCAACTATAGAACACCAAATGATTTTTTATATCCATTTTACATACTTGTAGGCTCAAGTCGGATGATATGCTTGGCGAGTAACTTTTTCATATTAAATATATCGGTACTATCAGTTTCAAACAAGACACGTAAAACATCATCATAGATTATTTTTCTCTTGTTGCCTGGATCCTGGAGGTTCTTTTTTTTCAATATTTTATGGTTTTTAAGAAACATGGATTATTCAAACTATGAAACATACATCGGTTCTTGATAATGCTGACTCGCCAACAATAACCTGAAGCTCGGGTACACAACACCACTATCATCTTTGCAAATAACATTAATGTAACAAATTAAAAAAAATATATGCTTCATCTATAAAAACATTACTGCACCATACTAATAACATTAATGTAACAAAGTAAAACATATATGCTTCATGGATAAAAACATGACTGAACCGTATTAAAATGTTCTAATAAATTCGCTAAACAAAATTCAACCTTAATTACTCAAAGAAAACTTAATTTAAACTACTCGTAAACCATGAATGTAATATAAATCCAATGGCAACCTAATAAAACAAAGATATAAACTAGTCGTAACCAAGTGACACGTAAGCTGCTTATTCGTCATCACTTGCATCTTCTTCATCACTTGCACCTTCTTCATCACCTTCCTGAACTTCATCTTCTTTATCGACTTCATCTTCTCCGTCAACTTTATCTTCAGAATCACTGTCATCGTCGTCACAGCTTATAGGTCATCACATCCGCGCCTGTTATGACCTTTTTTGCCACACAAGCTGCATGTACGCTGTTTGCACATACACAAACACTAAATCCGTACATTTACTATAAACCTCTAAGTACAAAAACCAGTAAACCTAAACCTAAATTACATCATATTGTATAAAAAATGTAAAAAACCAAAGTCATTCCGTATTTTTGCATCATATTGTAAAAACCTGTAAACATAAATTATTATACATCATATTGACTATAAACCTGTAAATACAAAAGATTGATTATAAAAGTTTTTTTATTGTAATGATCAACAAACATTTAAATAAACGAAACTTACCAATATGTTCTTCTTGACCCTAAATTATTATTGTAAAAAACCAGTAAACATGTAAAAAACCTGTAAACCTAATTCTAAATTACATCATATTGTATAAAACCTGTAAAAAACCTAAATTGATCTGTATATTTACATCAAATTGTAAAAAACTGTAAACCTAAATTCTTATACATCATATTTACCAAAAACCTGTAAATACAAAAGATTGATTATACCCGTTTTTTATCGTAGTGTTCAGCAAAACAGTTAAATAAACAAAAGTTACCAATATGTTCTTCTTGACCCGTAAGTGATTCATTGTTCACATCTTGCACATCCCTGGGAATTGAACCTGTAATTTATATAAACCTGTTATGAAGATTTATACTTAATAAATCTGGAACGAAGATCTACAAATAATTGTGTTAATCTAAATCTTATGTTAATAAAAAAACGTCTCCTTTATTTTAGGATGTATCCAAATTTGAAAAAAATCTGTGTTGATGTAAATTACCAAAAATAGCCTTGTATATTAACTTGAATTAAATAAATAGAAAATAATTTATTAAATTCTGATTGGTCTAGAATAGTTCTGTAGAGTTCTGTCTATAAATTGGGTTCTCAATATAATACATCACTATATATATATATATATATATTTTGTTAAAATATACGGAATATCGGACCGAAACAAATCTAAAAAACGTAGTTTAATTAAAAGTCAACAAAGTCAAACGTTTTCCCCGGCGAAATTATTTTATATCAAATAATTTTAAATAATATATTTTTTAAATATTAATTATTAAAAACTCTAGTTTTTTAATAAATATAGTTTTGATATATTAATAAAACTTTTAGTAAAAAATATAGTTGTGAGTTGTTTGTGATATATTAATAAAACTCTAAAAAATTTTAATAACACTTTCTGGGAAACCTCTTTTTTATTTTTGATATATTTGTGATATATTAATAAAACTTTATAATTTTTAATAATACTTTCCCCGGCGACATGTCGCCGGGGAAACCTCTTTTTAATGTTTGTCCACGTCACAGCAAACGTAATTAACACTAATTATCTTTTTTAAAATAAAACAAATGAATCCTCAGCGACATGTCGCCGGGGAAAAGTAAGCGGGAAAATTTCCCGCCACGTTTTACGTAGAAATATTTGGTCAAATTTTAACGACCTTATCGGGGAAAAGTTCAGAATACTTTGACTAAATTTTCTACGAGAATTGGTGCCACGTAGGATCTATTTTTGTCGTTTAGTGCACATTCCCCAGCGACATATGTCGCCGGGGAAAAGTCCGTCACCTGTTCTCATATTTCTTGTAGTGAAGTGTACGCATGATACCGTCAATGGGAACTTAAAATAAAGTTTCTGAAAGAAAAAAAGTTACATAACCTTAGATAATCGCCCTTTCCCACCCAACATTCACTCTCCGTATATCTTGAGCTTGATTGCTTGATTTGTGGGTTCCTTTGTTTCAAATATACAACAACATAATAAGCACATGCCTTTTCAAACAACATCAATAGACTGTACAAAAGCAATCAATTTATCAACAAACCTAAACGATAATTTTTAGTTATAAGCAATAGATAAATATTAATAGAGTATATACGTTATCCACTGTATTTAACTTTAGTCTTGTAACTCAAGAAAATGCAAGCAGGAGCAACAAGTAGTTATGGAAGGAGTATTCATCGTACCTTTCACTGCCTTGCAGTCATATTCTTTATCATACCTTTCCCAGTCTGAACAACAGGCGCCTTCTGAAGCACTCCATTTTTAAGTGTGTGAACTTTTATAAACTACCATTGAATGGATCACTTTCTGCAATAACATTTACATGACAACAGTGAGGACATCATTGAAGTGATTCGCTTATCAGCTACTTGAATTTTATAAACGATTAGGGGTGTTTGTTTTAGCTTTTTTTTCAGGCTTATGAGCTTATTAACTTATATAGCAAAAATAGCCCGATTGAAGTGTTTGTATAAGCATAAGCTTATGAGTGATGAGCTTAAGCCATAAGTTAGTTATTATACACAACCAAAAGCCTAAAAAATAAGGTTAGACAACACAGCCTAAGTAACATCATAGCTTCGATTTCAATCTACCACAAATGATACTAATTACAACCTTAAATGATAAAAGCACATCCAAACATAATCAATTGCAGCAATTTATACAAAATCCAAAATTAACAAAAATCCATCGGCATTATCCCTTCTAGTTTTAGATTAACAAACAGGTTATTAGTATTTTATGGAAGAAAAAAAACTCGCCATATAATGCAGTGTTGTTTGTTAATCAAATTGAGTGAAAACTTTTTCTGCGTTGATAAACCCTAATCCATGGCGATTCATGATGGCGGCGCACCAAAAAAATTCCCCAAACTAACAATCTAATTCCTTTTCTTTCCATAGTGTTTG
>BQNB010013985.1:14891-75151 GCA_026074375.1 Tanacetum coccineum | reverse complement strand
GTTGTTAACCAGCTTGTAAAAGCGAACATAGTACTCATTGATTTTTTCACCTGGAAGCATCTTGAACCTCTCAAATTCATTGTATAACTGAGATTCTCTGTCTTCTTTGGTGAGCTCAGAAACTGCAAGAAGCATTTTAACGTTGTCCCAAATTGATTTTGCTTCAATGTTGTGATTGATGAGCTTGTAGATATCTTTGGGTAGTCATTGAAGCACAATATTGGTGGCACGCACATCTGCATCGTATCTTTTCTTTTCCGTATCACTGAGATCCTCATATGTACGAGGCCTTTCTGGTCCAAGAAGGTACCTCCCTCAGGGGTAGTTCTGAGTGCATCCCTTGTAGTTCCAAGCTCAAATGGTCCTTGATCAATCGACTGAAGAATTTGCAAACCATTTTCCTTTCCCCTACAGTACAATCGGATTCGTTGTGACCATGATTCGTAATCAGTCCTATCGAGCATAGGAGGGCGGGTATCGGAACCGGCCGCTTGAATATCATCTGAATTACTAGACATGGTTGATTACTTGTATTATGATAAACTTTGGATCGGTACAATGATTAGTGATTGTATGTTAAAAGTGATGATTGTTTGTTGGATTAGGTGATATGTTGTTTGATTGTGATTTGGTTTGGTTGAAATAAGTTAACGTAATGAAGATAATGAAACTTAGGCAAAACGCAGTGAAGAAGCCTAGACAAAACGCAGTGAAGAATGAAATTTTGCCAGAGTTACTTTCTATCAAAACGCAATATGGTCTTCAAGCAAAACGCAATGGAGGTCTTGAGCAAAACGCAATGATATTGAAGCAAAACGCAGTGATAACTTGAAGCAAAACGCAATGAGGTCTTGAAGCAAAACGCAGTGAGGTCTTCAAGTAGGCAAAACGCAACCTTCAATAACCAAAACGCAAGAGCAAAACGCAGTGACCAAAACGCAACCCGAAATACAACAGAACGCAGTGTACTTTCTCTGACAAAACACAGTACTATTTGAGGCAAAACGCAACCAAGAATGTCTCAGAGAGGCAAAACGCAGTGAAGAAAAATACGAACTTTTTCACCTAAAAACACCTAAAAATCACCCTTTTGAACATTTTTGCTTGGTTTCTTTTGTACAACTTGATCCTAGAAGGTTATAACAACTATAAAAACACTAACTTTAACATCACAAACGTGAGAATCAAAGAGTGTCAAGAAAAAGACCATAAACCTTCAAAAACCAAACTTTTGATCTAAACTAACCAAGAAAACGCACACACAATCTATCTAATCATCCCATGGGCTCTGATACCAATTGTAGTATATTGGATATCACAATACAAGCTTAGGAATGATGGGTTGGCCAAATTTGTAGAGAGAGAAAATGACTAGTTCTAGTGAGAGAAACACCTTTTAGTGTGTGTATGATAAATTGAACAACCAACCCCTTCCCATGGCTGGAAAGGGGTATTTATACAAGAGTTTAGATGCCCCAAAGGGCTATGGTATGGGCTTACAAGTGGGTAAAAGACCCGGCCCAGTACCATGAGTCATACGCTTACTATTAAACTACGAGCTATGCTATTCTAGACAATACACGGGGTGACCGAGTCTTTTTCTTAAACCTAACACTCAAGAATAAAACGAGGACACACTTGTTCATTGATTTCAAGAAGACACTCAAACTCGACAAAATCAAACAAAGACCGAACATAGTTTAGATCCGTATATAAATTGTGGGCTAATAAAAGTTTGATGCATCTTGCCGGCTCACAACCGATGTTGCAGCCTTCTAAAAGAAAGCTCATAGTAAGAATTTAAAAGAATCCGAGGACTGAATTAAAAGTTTGCTCGCATCTTGCCTGGCTACATACGATGTTGCAGCCTTCTAAAAGGTCGAGGATTTCCTTTGTTAAAAGTATAATTATGATAAGTGTGATATGTGATTTAATAAATATAGGGAAAATCTCTTTTTCTTAAATTCAAATATGCTTTTGAACTAAGACTAATTCGTTTTAAGATTGTGGTTTTTCTAAGTGAATTGTTTTATAAACGGGAAACCTAAGAGTTTTTGAAACCGAAGGTCCGTGAGTCTCGATACTAGTCTCTGTGGGGTGTCAAAAGCCTGGTCACTTAGCCGCAAGGTTGGGATGTGCCGAGACGAAAGTCGCTACATGGGATGATCTCGCCTTCAAAATCATAATTCTTGGGTGGAACGTAAAGCAATAGAAATATTGCAATTTTCTTAAAAAGGTTGATCCATGGTTGAAATTCGAAATAAGCACACTAACATAATATGAAATAATTGTCGGGAGTGAAAAGTTTACAAGGTACAAGTATGAGTAGTGTTAGCATCTTAGCTCATATTTAACGGTGATTTCGTTTTTAAGCTTGGTTTGGGACGAGTGAAAAGTCAGGAGGAATGATGATTTACTCCTTCTTTGGGGCATTTTTGGATTCTATGTGACGTCTTGTTCTATGACCCTAAAAGTTATGAAAATAACAAAAGTCAAACATGTTAGTTAGTTGCTTAAAAAGAAAAGTACAAAAAAAAGAGAAAAAGGAAAAATACAAAAATATGTGTAGGAATAAGTGTAAATATTTAAAAATAGTCAAAACGGGGCTTTTTCAAAGCTATTGATTCTTTGATTCCCCTTGATGAACACTTAGCTACTTTTCGAGGTAATTAGTCAAGGGGGATTGAGATTCTTGGTTTTCTAAAGTGTTTACTTATGGCATTGCGTGAGGACACGACAATATCTTAGTATGGGGGATTTTGGTATGTGCTTAATTACACATACCTTTTGCCTATAAAAACGAGCCTAAATGACTAAAAACGTACATAAAATACCAAATATATGTGTGTTTTGCTTTATATACTGTGCAGGTACCGGATATTCACAAAAGGACAAAACCGAAGCCAAAACCGACAAAACCGAGCACGGAATGGAAAGAGCGTGAAAAGTCAAAAAGTCAAAGTCAAAGTCAACAGTCAAAGACGAAGCCAAACCGAAGAAATACTTAATGGACCAACCCGCACCCATCTAATGGGCCGGGTCAGCCCATTAAGCATTTATGTACAAGACTTATAAGACTTAAGTCTTATAAAAGCCCAATACCCTTTTAAACTATACCCGGCCCAAACCATGGCCCAAACATTCCACTTAACGAGCCGGTTATAAGGCTGTTAAGTCTTTTACACCGTTAGTCCTCCAAAGGACCATCCATGAGATACCACTATACAAGTTGAGGGGCCAAAAGTGTTAATTCTACACCCCTCGTCCCCTGTATCACCAAAACAGTTACAAACACCCACTTCAAACTTTCCCGCCCTTTTTACTATTTCAGGGTCTTCCCCACCTCTGCACCCTGCAACAAAACAACAAAACCCCTCAACCCCACTTCATAAAACACCAATATCCACCTTGGCAATCCTAAGCTTTCCCATTCGTCCAAGGGATGAAGACAAGAATTGAAGGGTTGAGATCACTTGACTTGGAGAACACACAAAATGGATGGCTTTGATGAGTTTTCGACTTACTCACACAAGAAACACACCCTTTGGTTCACTCACAGAAGAAGCACAAGTGAAGACCCCCAAGACCTAATTTTCTTATATAAATAGGATCACTTGTAAGCCTTTGGGGATGGAGAGTTTTTACTTTCAGCTTATTTTAGTTAACTTTTAACTTATTGTCTTTAAAATTCAAGTATTGTAATTTGTTTCTTAAGTTAATGAAATTTGAGGTTCTTAAGATTTAAAATTCTGTTTTTAAAGTTCATATTTCATTAATGTTCAAAGGATTTCATAAGCTCATATAAGCTTTCTTGTTACTCTTATAAGCTGTTTATAACTTAAACAATGAAAACTTTCTAGTTTATTGTTGTTTAAGAACTAGTTCACAAATTTCACTCAAAAAGCTATATTGGATGATAAGCCAAATTGGGATGGGCTTATTGCTTTTTACTAGCTTGTCTTTGACAAGCTAGAGCTTGTAGATCAGCTTATTATAAGCATTGTTTAGCCTTGTTTAAGCAAAGGCATTTGTAAGTTCCCATTTTTCAAGTTTTAGCTCATTTTACTGTTGGCTTATTGTAGTGCTTATTTACTGCTTATTACTGCTTGCTTATGCTTATTAATGATGTTTAATGCTTATTTATGCTTTCTTGTAGTATAAATCTTATTTGCTTGTGTTTTTATATAAAACTGTTAGTTTTAGTTTTTAATACTGCTTAATCTGTTTGTTTATTTCAAGTGCTTATTTCTGTGATCTTAGTGCTTAATATTGCTAAGTATTCATTATTTATCATCTGTCCTTAAAAACTTTGGTCGAAATCTGTGTTTTATAAGCTTAAAATTGGTAAATCTGTTTTTAAAGGGGTGTTTGGGTCAAGGATTCAAAATGGGTCAATTTGGTTTAAAACTACTTTGGGTCATTAAGCAAACTTTAACAAGCTTAGTTAAGTTGTTTTAATCTGTTTCAAAAAGTTTTCAAGGTTTAAAATAAAGTTTTAAGGGTTAGTCCATGTTTTCTTTAAATCTGTGGTATTGAAAGTTTTTCAAACTGTTTCTATTGGATTTTTATTCAAAAAGTTGTTTTGAGATTTGTTTATGTTTCCTTTTTATGTCTAAATGCAGTAGTATAGAGGTTAGTTAAGTTTGCATGTGTATTTGTAGTCATAAATCTGTCAAATGCATTTTAAGTTTTAAAGTTTCAAAAAGTCAATTTTTTAATCTAAATTTTAGATAAGTTAAAGTAGGTTTTAGGATTTGAAATTGCAAACATAAGCTCATTGGTGTATGAGCTTAATCTGTTTGGGCTTATTGAAGTTTTAGAATAGCTTATACTAGCTTATTTTGAGCCTGCAAAAAGCCAATTTGTCCTTTAAAAGAAAACTAAAAAGTGTGCAAACTGTGTAATCAGCTTTTTCACTTAGCTTTTTCATGGCTTATCTGAATTTCAAAATGCTTTTTCTTTGCTGATTTGTGTAGCTTATTGCATAATTTTCATCTGTCTTCAGTTCACTTAGCCATAAGGATAGCTTATGGCTATTAAAAATTAGCTTAAAGTTGCCCCTTAGGCTGTTTGGTTAACACTTTTGATCCAAACTGCTTATTTGCTTATTAGAGTATTTAAGCTGTTAGGGTTGCTTAATTGTGTTTAGAATTGCTTATTAGGTTAGGATTTAAGGTCTAATAGCTTATTTAGTCTTAGGTTGAGCTTATAGCAGCTTATAAGCAAACTCAGTTAAGGCTTTTAGCCTTGAAGTTTTTTTTGTTGTAAACTGTCACCTTTATCAGCTTATTTCTGGCTTATTTGTACGTTTAAAAAAAGTTGTTTCATTAAAGTTGTGTGTTTACAGCTTATTTATAAGCTGTGTAAAAAAATTTAGAAAAAAAAGCAAAAAGGGAAGGTGGAAGTCCAAGGTGAGCAAGGCTCGAACCTTGGACCTCAACACCCTCAACCTCTTACACACACACTGCACTACCACTCGCCCTTGGGTCTTTTTCGGTAATCCTTTGCAAAATTTAATACTTAAGCACATTTTCATTCCCCTTTTTCATTAATAAGTCGTAGCTTATTAGGGCTTTTTCGTAGCTTATTTGATAAGCTGGCTTATCCAGCTTATTTTTCCTAGGTTCTTCATAGCATTTAGGACTTTCTTGCATTTTTTTAGAATTTTCCAACTTTGTTTAATATTTTTTTATCATTTTTCTTTTTCGAAATTTTTAGAAAGTCATTTAAAATTAGTAAATTAATTCAGAAAATTACAAAAAAATAGTTTTTAGTTTTAGAAATAATATTTTGAGGTTTACAAAGTTTAAAATCATTTTCATCATTTTTAGATTTTAAATTTCATTTTTAGCTTTTTAATTTAAGTTTAGAAATTAGTTTTAAATTATAAAAAGTAGTTAAAAATAGTTTTCTTAGTTATTATCATATTTTAGACTTTTCTAAAGTAGAAAATCATTTTTTGAAATTTTTAGGTATTAATTTGTCATTTTCTAGAATTTTAAATAGATTAAATAGGTTTTTAAATCATAAAAAAATTATTAAAAAGTCAAAAAAAATATAATTCCTTTTTAGAAAATTTTCTTTTATCATTTTAGAGGTTTAGAAACTAAATTTTCATTTTTAGGGTTAATTTTGATTTAGTTGATAATTTAGACGCGTTTTAGGATTCCCGTTACTTGATTTTATGCTTGTTTGTTAATTTAGAATGCTTAATATGCTTTTCCCGTAGACTTAGGAAACAAAATCATCCAAAATCTTGTTCCATTCAAACATCAAATATCAAACCGACTTTCGACTCTCCATTGCATTCCACGTCGGGAAAACGACCCGGGAATATCATACTGCTCGAATTTTATTGGTTTTCTTTCTTTAAACCTTATCAAGGGTCACTTGATTTAGTTTGGTTAATATAAGTAGTATAGTAGTAATATTATCTATATATACCTAAAGTGAGAAATCAGTAGGTTATGGCAGCTCTTGTTATTCCTATTTCGTCGGATTCATCTGAGGAGAGTGTGGGTTCTCATGTCCCACGAGTGATTCTTTTTGGCGTTATTCCTGCCATTATCCCTGTTATCCCTGAGGTTTCTACCGAGGTTCCCATTGTACTTGTTGATCCCTTAGTTGTACCGGAGGTGGGAGCATTTTCTGTCACCTCACCTACCGAAGTGCTTGATTTGGTGGATTATTCATCTTCTGATTCTGATCCATCGGAGGATTCCTTACCTCCAACACCAAAGTTACCATTGGTTTCACCCTTCTTGTGTTCTGATGACTCAGAGGCCGACAGTGAGTCAGAGCCTGCTGAGCAGAGACCCGAGGCATGAGTCTCTTGACATTCATGATGTTATGGTTTTGAGGTGGAGGGACAGGGTCACATCTAGGCCATCCTCACCGTCGAGATCATCATCTCATGACACATTTGCACCATCATCTGAGTTTCCCATTGCTCCTGTTGTTGCCCCACCCGGGATTCGTCGACGGCCAGCGATTCTTATCCGACCCGGGGAGGCTATTCCTTTCGGTCGACCTTACCGCACCCATCCTAATGGGCCGCGTAAGTTGTTGACTGCAAGGAAGAGAATTGGACATTTTCATGCTCGCAGACTTGCATGGAGACGTGTATCTCATCGTTTATCGGATCGTCATTCTTCACCAGACTTTACTTCAAACTTATCTTCTTTTGGTTCATCTTTGGATTCTTCGTCAGATACTTCTTCAGGTTCACCTTTAGATTCATTGTCAGATACATCATCAGTTCCTTCTTTAGGGTGCGATGCATCAAGGCAGACTCATTCAGGACCATCGACTAGAGTTGCATCATCTAGGTTGGTTTATCCCCCAGTTATGACTCCACGATATAGTAAGGCTTTTAGTTGTTGGAGGTCATTGGATTTATATTCACTTTCTGTAGACGTCTCACAAGATGATTCAATACCCATTCTACTTCGTGTTACAGTCATCTACTCTTGTTTCAAGATCGATAGCCCCTACTCATGCTGATCTTTTACCACCTCGCAAGAGGTTCAGAGATTCATACTCACCCGAGGATAGCAGAGAGAAGCATATGGAGATTGGTACTGCTGATGCATAGGTTGTTGCAGATTTGGGTAATACTGAGGATGGTATAGGTATGGGAGTTGAGATTGCTGCTAGTGATATTAGGGAGGACGAGTAGGAGTTTGAGGTAGAGGCCAGTGCGGGAGGCACAATGAGATGGCTGTAGATCCATTGGTTAGTGGTGGTATTTCTGAGTCCACTAGAGGAGATGTTTCCTGATCTTGAGGGTACTCTTTATGATATAGTTCACTACATGTCGGAGGTTTCTCTTGATAGGATTACTGAGTTTGAGACTGCTCAGAGACAGTTGGAGGTTGGTCAATTGACGGCTAACAGAGAGAGAGAGGTGATGAGTTAAATAGAAGTGAGGAGGGCGTTGTTTATCTCTGAATGAGTCGATCTGAAAGTATGGATATGAGGACCGAGAGAGAAAGGAGGGTGAGAAGAGGGGGATGAGGGAGTGAGTAGGGAGAGGAGTTTTAGAGAGAGACCGAGTAAGAGGGGAGGATTGGAGAAGGAAGATGGAGGAGAGATGAGAGTGAGAGAGATGAGAGAGGATGAGGAGTTGTGGACTTATGATTTGGAGTGTGATAGGACGAGAGAGACTGTGAGACCCGAGTTCGAGTAGGGACTTTTCAGTTGCGGATGGAGGAATTTTTAGAGAGGACGAGAGAACGTGACGAGAGAGTGAAGTGGAAAGGAGGTCAGACTAAGGAGTCGAGAGGGTGATACTACTATTTGATGCAGATGATGATTTCTGTAGAAGAGGACTTAGTAGGAGTTGAAGAAACTATGATGTAGTATCGTTGGGGATGATGCGTAACGACTATTTCAGGCGAAGGTGTAGTCGATAGCGACTACTCGGGTGAGTGGTTGAGAGTGAGAAGTGAGAGAGAGCTAGTTTGACTGATAGGATTAGGAAGTTAGGACTGGTGAACCTAAAGGTTCGAGCTTTGTTGTGTATCAAGAGAGATCGGGTTGATAGTCTTCGTCATCACATGACACATTCTCAAGAGGAATTTCGTTAGATTCGTTGGGATCGTGATGATGCTCAGAGGAGACTTGGGATATTGGAGTCGTTTGTTGAGAGGCGTTTAGGATTTCGCCCTTAGTTTGGTAGTACCATGGTTATGTAGGACTTTAGACTGATGGGTATGTCTAGATGTTAGTAGTAGAAATATTGTAAATCAAGTACCCCGTCATGGGTTGATTGTAATCGAATTCGATTCTAATATATATATATATATATGAAATCTTATTATACTATTCCATCATGTGTTCATCTTAGATATGATATTGTTATTTATTCGTTCTGGCAAAACGTCTTGTTATTATATTTTATTTCATATTATGTATTTAATTCTTGTTATAAGTCACTGTATATCGTTTTGAATCTCATCATGTACTATGTCTTGTGTTTAGGACATGACTATCACACGTTCTGGAATGACCCCTAAAACAATCGAAGAGCTCATTGCCTAGCGAGTGGCTGAGGCATTGGATAACTATGAGGCAACCCGTGCTGCTAACGCTCTCGAGGCTAAAAGTCAAAGCCAAAATGGCAATGATGACAATAATGGAAATGGTGGAAATGGAATGGAAATTATGGAGATGGAGGAAATAACAGAAATGGAAATCCAAATGAGAATGGTATAGGTGCTATGCCAGTTGCTCATGTGTGTACCTATCAAGACTTTGTAAAGTGTCAACCGCTCAACTTCAGAGGGACTGAAGGAGTTGTAGGTTTGACAAGATGGTTTGAGAAGATAGAAACAGTGTTCCACATCAATAATTGTCTAGAAGTGTATCAAGTTAAGTATGCCACTTGCACTTTGCTAGATAGTGCATTAACTTGGTGGAATTCATATAAAAGGATAGTTGGAGTTGATGTTGCATTTACTATGATATGGAGAGATCTTATGAAGTTGATGACAGAAGTATATTGTCTAAGGAACGAGATACAAAAAATGGAAACTAACTTGTGAAATTTGACTGTGAGGAACAATGATTTGGCTGCTTATACTCAGAGATTTCAAGAGTTGACTCTGTTGTGTACTAAAATGGTTCCAGAAGAGGAAGACCGAATTGAGAGGTATGTTGGAGGTCTCCCTGACAACATTTAAGGGAATGCGATGTCTACTGAACCAACAAGACTCCAGGATGCAATTCGGTTGGCTAACAATTTAATGGACCAAAAGTTGAAAGGTTATGCAATTAGGAGTGCGGAGAACAAAAGAAAGTTTAAGAGCAATAAAAGAGACAACCTTGCACAACAACTCTCGTTCAAGAGGCAGAATGTTGGAGGATCAAATGTGGCTAGAGCCTATACGGCTGGTGGTAATAAAGGAAAGGTTTATGTTGGACCTCACCTTCTTTGCAATAAGTGCAAGTTACACCATGTTGGGCCATGTACTATAAAGTGTAGAAGTTGTGGAAAAATTGGTCATTTGCCAGGGATTGTAAGCCCGTAGTTCCCACAGCAGTTAATCAGAGGGTCCTGGTGGTGAATCAAAGGATTGCCACATGTTTTGAATGTGGAAGGCAAGGGCATTTCAAGAAGGATTGCCCTAAACCGAAGAATCAGAACCATGGAAACAAGCCTGTTATTCCTGAAGCTAGAGGGAAAGCTTATACTATTGGTGGAGGAGATGCAAACCCAGGATCCAACATTGTCACGGGTACGTTTCTTCTCAATAACCATTATGATTCTGTATTATTTTATTTAGGTGCCGATCAATGTTTCATTTCGACTACTTTTAGTACCTTGCTTGATGTAATCCCCGATACCTTAGACGTTAGTTATGCTGTTGAATTAGCCGACGGAAGGATTGCCGAAACAAATATTGTGCTTAGAGGCTGTACCATAGGATTATTAGGTCATCTGTAGGATCCCGTAATCACTTCATAACATATAACATACACGAATCGAACTAGAAAAGAGAAAGAGAGTGCGTTGATCTTTTAGAGAGAGAAATAAGAGAGAGAGATGAAAGAGTTTTGGAAAAAGAAAAGATTTATAAAATGAACAACTAACTCTTTTCTAAATAGAAAAGAGTTTATATACCCCGTCGCGTTAAATGACGCGCGAGATATTTAACTAGGACCCGGGCTCGGGTTTTGCTTGGGATTAAACCCGAAACATATACAATATTAGATTAACTATCGAGCCCGATTTTAACGATATTTATACTATTACAACATTAACTAATTAAATGACCGAGAATGTATACGTAATGAACGAACTTCCTGTTGGCCAATATTTTGAGCGCTAAGCTCTACAAATCTCCCCCTGAAGTGAGTTCAATGATGACACTACTTCATGAGATAAATGAGAGTGCTTGTGTCGTTTAAGCTCATGTGGTTTGGTCTTTTTCTTTGTCTTTGTTGTAGGATGATCCTTCATGCTTTGCGATCTTGGACTTTGAGCTTTGTTATTGTCTTTAAGTCTTTGCCATATTGCGATCTTTGTGACTTTGACCAACATGCTTCATAATTCTGCCATTAACTGAATAGCATTTAAATAGAGTTAGCCGGGAAAGTCTTTGTTCTTTAAATCTTGAGCTTTCTTGATAGATTGTCTTTGTAGAATGAGCATGAACATGTGGTAATGAACTACTTTGGTTGATTGAGATACTGTCACCACCGTTTTAACCTGCAGTTTACGTTAGTGATAATCGAGAAAATTGATTTGAAAATTCAATGTACTGTATTACTTGTAAAAGATTTTTGTAACACATCGGGAGGTTTTAATCTTTTATTAAAATTAATACAACGTCTATTAATTTATGGACCAAATCGATATCCAGTTGTCACAAGTTTGATTCATATAGAATCTTGCAAGTCACCTACCAAGAGCTTGTTTGATGCTGGCTCAAGCAGGATTTCCATCTTCATCTTATGTGAATACATTAAGTATCCACGGATGTTCTCGGCAAATATCACTTTAAAATGCGTAGGACTCTTGTTAACAGCTTATGAACTTGATGATGTTTCAACAAGTGTTTGTAATGGAATGTGTCCTGATGCGAGATTTAGAGTGATCTCTTGGCTCTAGGACTCGTTTAGTTGCATTTTGGTTTTTAGTCTCGGATTAGGATGGAGCATGATTGCCACCTATTCAATATCAACAATCTCGGAATGAGATGTCAATAGATAACGTGTGTATCTCCATGACAAGTGAGACAAATTTCTGTCGAGAGAAACTTGAATGGCTGGGAAGGGTTGTGCATTGCATCACGGTCTATGATGTTCTTTTTCATTGTCAGCCAATCAACTTGTGATTTCTGCAGTATTTTGTATTGACCCGGTTTCTGCCTTAAGTTGTGTGGAGGGTTCTTTGTTTACACCCTTTATCCATACATTTCTTTTTATTTTCAAACGCCTTCAATGCTTACCAGGAGTCATTACTAACACCTTGTTGTGATTGTTCCAGTGTTAACTCAATCTTAGTCGGCATTATTCCCATATACATTCATCTCCAATCATACCTAAGGACTGTTATTTCTAACTTTGGATTATCCTTGGGTAGATCCTCCGGTTCTGGTTGGATCATAGGATTGATTCCTAACCTAACCACCTTATGACTTCAGAATCGTCGTGAAATTAAGATGTTGTTGGGTATAAGATCGAACCATAAAACCTTTTCTTACTGTTCAGCACATTGAGTCGAATAGATCATATTTTAATTACATTTTCTCCCCTTATTTTAAATAATAAACACTTAGTTTTTGAAATACCTTGTGATTAAAATATGTCTTGAAAAATCTGTGGGAGAAAATATGGTCAGCATGAATGGTTTGGAACATTTTGATAATGTTTTGAATACATAAGAGTTGTCGTTGTTGATGTATCCAAGAACATTAAAACTTTGTTTTTCGAAAAACTCCCCCTCAAAAATAGGACCAATTAAAAAATTGTTGTCTTTTGAAAACATTGAGGGATGGAGTGTTGAACAACATTTTGAATAGATAATGACTTGTCATCGAGCAATTCTTGAAAAATTTGTTCAACTTTGTGAAGAACCAAATGTTAGAGGATCTTCGCTCTAACGATAAGGGTAAGCGCACTGAAACGTACATTAATTCCTTTTCCTTGAGCTAAAAAAACATTGAATGTATTGTAGAACAGCTCAAGACCGAGAAGAAACGTTAATTTTCTCGTTGTGGGAGGATAAGTTTATAAATCCTTCCTTTATTTGATAAAGTCCGGGTTATGTATGACATTTGCACATAAGCCATATAGAAACTTAGAAATGACATGTTTTGAAACTATTTGCAACTCTCGCTCGAAACTTCATTTACACACCGTGTCAATGTTAAATCGACCTTTTCTAAGCACGTAAATTGTTATCGATTCCATGAGACATGTCGAGTAGAATTCTTTTGGAATTTTTCTGATTTTCTGATTTTGTATTTGCCTTTTGAAGTTTTATATGTTTGTATTTTTTTCTTTTTTTCATATATATGTACATGGTGATGTTTGATGATGTTATCAAGCAGTCTATTTGTCGAACCTCAAGATCAGCTGGAGTCCAACATCTCATACAATCCTTCTGACAAGATACTTAAAACAGATTCACTCAGAAAAAGGGCTTTTTATAAAACATGTCAGACTGATTGGGTATTCAGTTCTGACAAAAATACATAATTCAATGATACCATTTTCAACATGTTCCTTATGATAATGATACCGACGTATGGTTGTGCTTTGTCCGTGAATGTTGTACGGGGTTTTGCATTGAGATTTGCTTATGGCTGACTGCGAGTCGCAATAAAACGGTATTTTGTTGTAGTTGAAGCCATAATCTTGATAGGTTGTGTCCTCATCCACATTACCTTGGAGCACAACTTGCAAGATAACGACACATACTATGCCTCTGTGAAGACATTGCAGTGCAGTAGTTTTGTTTCTTTGACAATCCCGCTTACAAGTTTATCACCAAGGAAAGTGCTACCTCCAGAAGTGCTTTTACGAGTATCAACGCATCAGGCCATGATCAGCGTCTGAAAATGCCTGTTAGTTCAAAGCATCCAGGAATCCTTTGGATACCAGGTCCACATGTTAATGGTACCTTTAGGTATTTTCTAAAGATTCTTTTAGCCTCTTGAGGTGCTTTTGTAGTTGGTCGTTGTTTGATAACATGCACAAATAAGCATACTACTTGCACTAAGTCTGGGTCATACTAGATGTCAAGTACATGAGTGACCCGATTTTACTACGATAACTCAGATTGGTCTAGGGTTTCCACTCATGCTCTACATCTATTTTGGGTTTGGTAGCCAATGGTGTACTAATGGTAGTGACAATTGTCCTATTTTGCTTTTTTTTAGATTTCTAAAGCGTACTTGGGCCTGATTGATAAAAAATACCCTTGGGGACTGGGAGGATCTGAAGTCCTATAAAGAATTTCATCTCCCCTATTAAAGACATTTCAAATCTACTGATGCATATCTTTTCAAATTTTTTGAACATTTAGGGTTTGATAGATCCAAAAAAAAAAATTATGTCTCAACGTAAAATCTGCACAAGTAGAATATCATCCCCGTATTTTATTCCTTGATAAAGTTGGGGTCAATTGTAACTTTAGGTAAAGCATCTTGGAATTAGGAAGGTTGATAGTTCATCATACCAGGCTCTTAGAGCTTGCTTTAATCCATACAAAGCTTTCCTCAGAAGGTAGACTTTTTCTGGATGATCTGGATCAACGAACCCTTCTGGCTGAGCAACATAAACCTCCTCCTTCAGTGGACCATTAAGAAATGCCGTTTTTACGTCCATCTGATAGATTGGAAAGGACTTGTGTGCTGCGTGGGCAACGAAAATCCGAACTGCTTCCAAGCGAGCAACTGGTGCAAATGATTCTTCAAAATCAACACCTTCTTCCTGAGCATAACCTTTAGCTACAAGTCGCGCTTTGTTGCGAATTACAGTCTGATCTTCATCCTTTTTGTTCTTCCATAACCACTTTAGCTTTATAATCATCTTGCCAAATGGTTTGTCGACTAGTTCCCAGACTTTTAGTCTGTCGAACTGATGAAGTTCATCCTGCATTGCTTCGATCCATGCAGAATCAGCCATTGCCTCCTTAATGTTCTTCGGTTCAACAATACTCACCGTGAGCGCGAACATACACATTTCAGGATCTGTGGCAAGCTGTCGTCTTGTTTGAACTGGCATGGTTGGATTTCCACGAACTTGTTCTAATGGATGATCTCTGGTCCATCGGTAATCATGACTTTGTGGTTGAAATGAATGCACATCGGTATTATCAATGTTGCGTGAGGAAGACTCACCAATTTCTTGTACCCGTGTACAAAAAGGATTGATAAATTCAACTTCTTGAAATGATGCATTCGGTGCTTGATCATTGTTGTTTTCCTCAGCTTGATCGTGTGTTGGATTGTAATATTCTTCAAGTAAAGGACTGAAGAGAAATTCTAACCCTTGTTGTGACGAATCTGTCTTTTCTGCTGAAGGAACAACATTTTGTCTTGGGGGCACGGGGTCAGAGTTGTCATAGTCTGACGCCTTTTGTCCTTGAGGAACGAGGCCTGAAGAGACATTTTCAACAGACATCTCTTGTCTAGCTCATCTTTTGTGAAACCATTCTGGCACTGGTTTCTTAGATATCAAAAATTTCAGCAACCACACTCTGAGATTTTCATGCTCCTTTCATGAAACTGATCATTTCCAAAACGAACAGTACCCAGAAATTTCTCCACAAAATTACACAACAGCTTGAGATTGCCCGTCATGTGCTTTGTGCATCCAGAGTCAACAATGAATAGGATGAGTTGTACAATCTGCAAGAGAATTAGAGGACGATGGAACATTGGACAAATTGGATCCTAAGGAATTTGATATCTTCAAGACATTAGTAATCCTAGAGACAATGTCTATAGTGGGACTAATACTTGTTGATACATCCTCTTTCCTGATTTTAGGCATCCATATCTTTTTGGTCCTAAGAGGCTTTTGTGTCCATTTATATCCTGATGGACATCTCTTAGCTATCCACCATTTCCATTCCTGATTTGTATTCTCATACAACTCCTTATAGTAACTCTTGGATTTCTGAATAGTGGTATCTGATGCAACTGTTTTCTTATGGGGTGTTGCAACAGATTTGTTCGCTTTTCTCTTGGGTTTACTAGCACTAATAGGCACTACCTTAGGCTTCTTAGTTCTAGCGTTCACGTCATTCAAGTATCTAGAAACACAAGCATCATGATTAGAATTAAACACACATTTTCCACATTCAGCACAAACAGCATTCACATTCAAAGTTCTGGATTTTGAACTGTCATTACACGCAGTTACAGACTTTGTTTTCCTAGAAATACTTGAAATCCTATGGTGTTCTTCTACTTCCTTGTGGTTAAACTTCACTTGACTATTGTTTGGCACAACCTTATCTTTAACTTGATAGCTCTTAAGCTGTGGTCTGCTAACACTAGTATAGTGATTTACTCCTGTAGATTTAGACACGTGAGGATTAGTATTCCTTGAAGCATGAGGCAACTGTGGTGTTCTAGTTTGTGTTGTGGTAGTGGCAATTCTATACATTCCTGGTTTAAGCACATTCGAGTGTATTTCCGCTTGTTTTCTATTCTGAGGCAAATTCTGTTGAGTGACTTGTTTAAACAAACCATCCGACACATTAGTTTTATTAACCGACTATTTCGTTTGAAAACTTCTCATTTCAGGAGAATTTGAAAAAGGAGTCGGTTTTCCTAAAACTGATGGTTTTGGAATCCGTTGAGCATTTGGTTGTCGAACAACAGATGGTTTATCAAACTGAGTTTCCACAGACTTTCCTTTGCATTTCTCAATGAGTTTCTTTAACTCACTGATGGCTATGTTCTTGTCTTGCATTTGAGCTTTCAAATCCTGTATTTCATGATATTGTTCACGTTCTTTTCGAAATACATTTGATCCGTTTTCTTTGCAAACTGAGTTGTTTTTCATTTGTTCTTTACATTGTTGTAAAGCAAGTTCAAGAGAAATCGAGTGGTTTTCAAGTTTAGCAAAACTCTTTAAAAGTTTATTATGAACTTCTTTGTTAACAGATTTAGTTTGTTTCAAAAACTTTTGTGCAAGACATTCACATTCCTTGAATTTATGAAGATACAAGCATTGTACTTCAGCATAAGCATTTAAATCTGACAGAGAATGCAAATATGAACATGTAACATCCTTAGACACACACTCTTCGAGAAGTAGATCATATATGTTTGAAAAATTAGCCTTTTCAGATTCAAGTTCGTCAACCTCTTTTTCAAGGGATTTAACGTACTCATAATCTTCATGCATTTTTTGTTTTAAGTTTATGTTCAAAACAAAAACTATCATTTTGAGTTTTTATGGAAAGAGGCATTAATAAGGTTTTTATCAAAACTTCCATATCTTTAGCAGTTGGCACCCGAAAATAATCACTAGTATGTTTAAACCAAGCTTGATCAACAATTTCTCTAAATTGATTGATATTAAATGTCATGTCGTTAAAAACTTGTCTACTTTTACTAATGGATATCAAAATAGGCAGAAAGGCAATGCTTTTAGCAATGTTTGGTTTTGTTCTAACAACTGGTTTTCTCTACATTGTCTTCCTAACTTCTTTTTCGCGTTCCAACTGATAAAGATACTCCAGTGAGGGTGCTTTGAAAATTTCCTAAAGACTATTCTGTTTTGTGTAATCATATGATTTAACATAATCTTTATTCAATTTTGATCTACTCTCATTTGCAAGAGTCAGGGTCTCTTCCCTATTGGGGCCAAATCTGTTTGCAAGATCAGAAGTATCATGTGGGATCTCATACAAACAGGGCTTTTCAGATTGAGCTTTCTTGAGGTACCTTGGATTAGCAAAGGTTAGTCTACCTTTATATGTCGAGCGCTTGGGTGCTAACATATGAATGGTCTGGATTGACTGATTACGAGTATAAATAATTTCGTTCAAAAATTTTAATTGTTTGTCCATTTCAATCATTTTGTCAATATCTTTTCCTTTCTTAACCTTTAAATCCGAAATGACCTTACTTTTCTCTTTGATTTGTCCTTCAAATTGTGACTTTGTTAAAAGACTCTTTTTGACTAACTCATCATGCTTCTGATTTAGAACTAAAATTTCATAGGCTTTTGTTTTTAAACCTTCTTTAATTTCAATGTCTTTAAGAGCTAATAGTCCTAGAGTATCATTTAACTTTGTTTAAAATATTTCATAATCAATCATTCGGTCATTAAAGGCTATGTACTTCTCAATCTCATTATGCTTGTTCTGAAGTGCAATAAGACAACTATCCCGACAACTAGTAGCCGCCCCCAGAGCCCTACTAGTGTCATCAAGGTTAGTTTTTCACTCCTCTAGTTCTTGAGTCAATGATGTGTTTTCTTTCTTTAATTGCTTTAAAATCGTTTTGTTTTCCTCAGTATTAAGGGGGGGGGGGGGGGGGTGGGGGGGGGGGGTGGGGGGGGGGGGGTGGGGGGGGGGGGGGGGGGGGGGGGGGGGGGGGGGGGGGGGGGGTGTGGGGTGGGGAGGGGGGGGTGGGGTGGTGGGGGGGTGTGGGGGGGGGGGGGGTGGGGGGGGGGGGGGGGGGGGGGGGGTGGGGGGGGGGGGGAGGGGGGGGGGGGGGGGGGGGGGGGGGGTGGGGGGAGGTGGCGCGGGGGGGGTGGGGGGGGGGGGGGGGGGGGGGGGGGGGTGGGGGGGGGGGGGGGGGGGGGGGGGGTGGGGGGGGGGGGGGGGGGGGGGGGGGGGGGGGGGGGGGGGGGGGGGGGGGGGGGGGGGGGGGGGGGGGGGGGGGGGGGGGGGGGGGGGGGGGGGTGGGGGGGTGGGGTGGGGGGGGTGGGGGGGGGGGGGGGGGGGGGGGGGTTGGGGGGGGGGGGGGGGGTGGGGGGGGGGGGGGGGGGGGGGAGGGGGGGGGGGTGGGGGGGGGGGGGAGGGGGGCGGGGGGGGGGGGGGCGGGGGGGGGGGGGGGGGGGGGGGGGGGGGGGGGGGGGGGGGGGGGGGGGGGGGGGGGGGGGGGGGGGGGGGGGGGTGGGGGGGGGGGGGGGGGGGGTGGGGGGGGGGGGGAGCATTTGGTTGTAGAACAAACAGATGGTTTATAAAACTGAGTTTTCACCACTACACTCAACAAACCCACTAAACTCAATTACTACCAGGACTTTACTTGGAATTTTCTTAAATGAGTTTCTTTAACTCAGTGATGGCTGGCTATGTTCTTGTCTTGCATTTGTGCTATCAAATCATGTAATTTCATAATATTGTTCACGTTCTTTTTCGAAAATAATTTGATCGTTGTCTTTGCAAACTGAGTTGTTTTTCATATTGTTCTTACATTGTTTTGATAATTCATTGTTCATGAGAAATCGAGTGGTTTTCAAAGTTTAGCAAAACTCTTTTATAAAGCTTTATTTTTGAACTTCTTTGCTTAACAGATCTAGTTTTGTTTCGAAAGCTTTTGTGCTCAAGGACGTTTACATTCTTTGTCTTTTTGAAGATAAAAGAAATTGTAAATTCAGCATATAGCGTTTAAATCTGTCATGAGAATGACAATTATGAAACATGTACATCTTTAGACAACATCTTACCGAAGAAGTAGATTTATTGTTTGAAAATCAGCCTTTTCAGATTCAATATCTGTCAAACCTCTTTTCAAGGGATTTAAGTACTCATAATCTAAATGCATTTCAGTTTTAAATTATGTTCAAAACGAAACTATCTTTTTGTGATTTTATGGAAAAGGCATTAATTAGGTTTTTATCAAAAACTTCATTTCTTGAGCAGTTGGCACTCGGAAAAATAACTACTAGTATGATCTAGACCAAGCTTGTTAACAAATCGGTCTAAATATGATTGATGTTATTGTTCATGTCGTTAAAAACTTGTCTACTTTTACTAATGGATTTCGAAACGGGTAGAAAGGCAACGTTTTTAGCAATGTTTGGTTTTGTTCTAACAAACGGTTTTCTCCACATTATCTTCCTAACTTCTTTTGCGCATTCCAACTGATAAAGATACTCCAGTGAGGGTGCTTTGAAAATTTCATAAAGACTATTATGTCTTGTGTAATTATATGGTTTCACATAATCTTTATTCAATTTTGATCTACTCTCATTTGCAAGAGTCATGGTCTCTTCCCTATTGGGGGCCAGGCAAATCTGTTTCAAGATCTGAAGTCACATATGGGGTTATCTCATACAAAAGGGACCTTCTCAGATTGTGTTCTGAGGTAACTTGGATTGGCAAAAAGGTTGGTCTACCATTATAGTCGAGCATTTGGGTGCTAACTTATGAATGGTCTGAATGTCTGTTGCGAGTATAAACAATTTCATTCAAAAACTTTAATTGTTTATCCATTTCAATCATCTTGTCAATATCTTTCTCTTCCTTAACCTTTAAATCCGAAATGACCTTGGTTTTCTCTTTGAGATAACCTTCCAGTTGTGACTTTGTTAAAAGACTCTTTTTGACTAACTCATCGTGTTTTTATTGACAACTGAAATTTCATAGGCTTTAGTTTTTAAACCTTCTTTTATGTCAATGTCTTTACGAGCTAATAGTCCTAGAGTTTCATTTAACTTTGTTTGAAGAATGTCATAATCAATCGTCCGGTCATTAAAGGCTATGTACTTCTCAAGCTCATTCTGTTTTGTTCTTGAAATTGACTAAATATAGACAATACTATCCCGACAACTAGTAGTGTAAAACCTAAAAATCTCAACAAATGTAAAATTACCAAAATACCCCTAATGCAAGAAAATCTATAAAAGCTTAAATAAACTTCAGTTTAATTACAGAAATTATGAAAATACAATATTTAGCAATTATGAAATTTTTTGTAAGGTCAAAATACTTTATATTATGTAAGAAAAATAATTTATATTTATGTATTTATAATTTATGCCGAATTATAAGTATTTATGTATTTATAAATTACAAATTAAATATAATAAATTGAGGATAATAACAAATAAATATTATCAAGTTTAAAATCAGAATTAGTCTATTCTAGGAAGACCTAAATATCGTCCAAAATGATTTATCTATTCTTTCATTATGCATTTTAATTCATTTTATTTTTTAAAACCTAAAATAAATGCACCAATACCTAAAATTCCAATGTGTGATGGTTAAACGTATTTTCCAAGGCAAAGGACGAATTTTTTGAAGATCATCTTTGAAGGACTAAGAGTGTGGGAAAATAGGTGGAAGCTGGGAAGTGAATGATTGATTTTTTTGGTTATCGTTTTGGGTTCGCTAAAGCCTTAATACGGAGGTTCATAAATCATAAGTCAATTCAAAGGCCATCTAAAGGTATTTAATAACTTATATCTCATCAATTTACATGTTATAAACCTGAAAAAAAATATCCATGCAATTTATTTTGATTTTATAAATCAAATCATATTCAAAACCCTAATTTAGAAATAAAAATTAAATCGGCATATAATTATTGGTATAAAATTTATTTTATATTTTTTCTGGGGTTGTTCATATCTTCATATAACTCAGAAAAAAGTGTTGGAATAATTTATACATGATTCGAATGATTTTTGGAGATTTCTTTGTATTTGCGAACTTCGGAAAATGAGGAAAAAAAGGGGAAGAAAATGGTTTTAAAATGACTTTTGGTGGGTTGGGTTTTTTGTTATTTTTCCAGGTATATTAATGCCAATGATTGGGAAATAATTGTGTTTGTGATTGGGGAAAATTTGATTAGGGTTTTGTGGATTTAATATGTTAGCCGAGTATGGTTTTATAAAAGGTATAAGGCTTGTTCTATGTAATTTCTGAACTATGGGGTCTATTTTTAGACTTGTTTTATACTTAGTATATTCTGTATAAAATAAGTTGGGGGGTATTAAAAGTCCATATTTTGATATTATTTTGGATTTAAATCAGGTTAATTTACATATATTATGTATTAGAAAAGTATATTAATTAAAATAGAGGGACTAAAAATTAGTATAATTCATTGAAAAAAAGTAATAAGGTTTGGTTAGTAATTATGTTTAAAGTATGATTTTGTTATCTTTGAATCTATAAGGGCTTGTTTTGAAATTTGATAATTAAAGTTATTGTTTAAGTAATTGAATAAATCCAAAAAGGACACTAAATATGTAAATTATGTAAAATTAAGGTGTTTGACTTTGTAATTACATAAAAATGGAATGTTATAATCTTGAATACATTAAGAAAAACTTGATATTTCACAATTTTAATTGAAATTTGTTGATTTTGCATATTAAAACCCTAAAATATGGAAAGCATGTCTATATAAACCTAAACTTATTAAGGTTGAACATGATTATGTTCCTAAGCTATTTAAATTTACTTTAACTAGAAGACTCAAATGATGAATATTACTAAATTTGGATACTTACTAAAAATGGAAAGTTACTAAAAATGGATAAGTACTAAATAATGGGAAAAGTTACTAAAAATGGAAAGTTACAAAAAAAATGGAAAATAAGTTGTTATCGAAAAGAATAGAATAGTTAATTCTAAAATAAATATAAGATCGTATAACTTAAATGAATGGTTTGTAATTCGAATTCATCATTTCTTTAGGTTCAGTCAAGAGGGAGTGATTGTGATATTCCTGTGGTGTTCTCTTTGATTTTGCTTTGCTTCGAAATAAGGTACGGATATTCTTAATACCTACACCTCTCACCATTATTATGATTTATGCGTTGCTTCGTTCGTTCCGTTATTGGTACAGATATTCTGACCTTATCGTTAAGGTTTCTCATGACATATTCCTCTCTACCTTTGATTTGTCATTTGATATTGCTATTTGCTACTGAGCCCTTTTTTTTTGGCCTCCTAGACCTCTTATATGATCTGTCATTATGTTCCATTTGAACCCTGCTATGCTACCTTTGATATTTGAACCTTTGATATTTGAACCTTTGATATTTGAACCTTTGATATTTGAACCTTTGATATTTGAACCTTTGATATTTGAACCTTTGGCATTGAACCTTTGCCTTTCGTTCCCTTTGAAAATGATACTTTGATTATGACTTTGTCTTTTGAACCTTCAGTTTGAGAACCAATAGGCCATAATTTTTTTCCTAGCCATGAGGTTACATTAGGCCCGTGTCATTGAATGCACCTTTGGCTCATATCATTTTGGATTATGTGTGAGTGAGTGATTTCTCACGACGTCACCCATTTGTTATGACTAAGATGCATCTTTGAAGATTGGGAGTTTGTTTAAGGCGGCAGTATGGATGATTCTAGATTTGTTTTGTATGCGATGGATTATGACCATTATGATATTTGGATATTCTGGTGACTGATGACTTGGGTTGCAATCCACGTCTTTCACCAAACAGACTATTGGCGCTCATGACTCCATGGTCAATTTGATAATGTATTTGTTTGGCTTGGTGGATTGAACTTAACGTAATTTGATTTTCTGTTTCATCTACATTAACCTTTATGATTTGATATTCTGTAATTTGTTCTTATCTTCTATTTGTATCCCTTTGATCATGTTCCCTTGTGATTTATCCTTTGTACCTTTGTATCATATCCTTTGATTTCCGTTATCTTTTGCATTCGATATATTATATCTGGTCACGGGGCCTTGTAAGCCTCAGCCGCACTTTCTTTTCCTGCGGCAGGTATCTAAGAATAAGGGATGGGGGTGTGCTTTGGTGTTATTGAGTGCTGAGTGTGGTCTTACTTGAGATACTTACCCTTTTGTCTATTGCGTATATGTTTCTTTTATAATAGACATATGTTATTTGTTTGGATTATGTTTATCTTTGAGAACTATGTATACCTTAAGTCGTGTGACTTATTTACTGTGGCTTATTCTATTTAAGGAACTTCCGCTCGTCCTTGTTATGCTTGTGTTTATGATTGTGTTGCTTTTGATGGTCCACACCCCTTATTGTTTCTTGTAATACTTCTACACTTTTGGTCGGGGCGTTACAATTTATGGTATCAAGCTGCAGCGTTAATACTCTGACGGTTGGTCTTATGAACCTTAGGAGCCGTAGGCTAATGACCTGTGAGGATGGGGTAAGATTCTAAGTTTCCTTAGGGCGTAACTCACTTCCTGCAAACATATCTTGTTTTTGTTTGCTAATCAGTTTTCTCGTCGTTCAGATGGTAGAATACCGGTAATAGTACTTTTATGGTAGATTCCTCTACAGTGATGATCGTATCTGTTTCGTTTTATTTGATACTGGGGCTACCACTTTATATTATATAAACAACATTTGCTAAGGAAACTTTAATATGATCCTACATTACATAATTGACGCAACGTAATCCCACTTATTTTTAACGTGTAATCATTATTGAACCCCAATGTAGATCCATATGACTATTGACCTTGAATATGTTATTTGTCTCTCCGTTTTGATGATCGTACTTACGTCCTAAGTATTTACTTCCTAATCCCATAGGCTCGACTTTGACTGTGATTCTTGGATGGAATTGGTTGGCTATTCCTTCGTAAAGCTAACCCCATTGACGGATTTGCTAGCCAGGTCACTGTAATCTTTGGTAACTGTTCGTCAACCTGAATTTGTTTTAATGTCTTATGGTTGCCCACACGCTTAAGTTCGTTATGCTCTCTCTCTGCTATGTAGGCATCGTACCTTGAATTATTATGTGGTGCCAAGGGGTGTTCTTGGCTTCTGTCTTGGATCACATCTTGGGGAGGAGTCCTATTATTGAAAATCTTTCTGTTGTTCGTGAATTCGCTGTGTTTTTCCTGTGAATCTTTCCTGGTCTTCCTCCGGCTAGAGAGTATTGAAATTTGGCTTTAAGTTAATTCCTCGGTGCTGTGTGTACCTATCTCTAAGGCTCCGTATCGTTATCGGCACCTGTTGAATTGAAGGAATTAAAAGAACAGTTACAGGAGATGTTGGAGAATGGCTTTATTAGACCCAGTGTTTCACCGTGGGGTACACCGGTCTTATTTGTTTTCAAGAAGAAAGGCATTGGGTGCATGCGCTTGTTTTTTGATTACCGCGAACCAACCATATTTCATTCTATAACCGTATCCTCTTCGGATCGATGATTTGTAATTGGTCCAATGCAAGGGGCAAATATTTTTCTAAGTTGATCTGCGTTTGGTTAGCACCAGCTTGTGTTGAGAGAGAGCAAGTTTTTCTTAAGGACTGCTTTTCAGTTAGCGTTATATTGGCCTCTACGGAATTCTTGGTTATGGCCCTTCGGTCTGACTCTAATGCTCCTGACTGTGTTTATGGATTTGATGTACGTATTTTCCATGAGTACCTTTGATAAGTTCGTTATTGTTATTCATCGACGACATCCTCCGTTTACTCTACAGTCTGAAGATGAGCCATGAGCAACATCTAGGATTACTGTTGGAGATTTTAGCAGGAAGAAATTGTATGCGGGAAATTTTCGAAGTCGATTTTATATGATCTGCAAGTGCGGAGTTTTGGTACAAACATAGTCGCTTTTACTTGGTCTATTGTATCTCTGAGGCATCATTATGGTTCCATCAAAGTTGAGGCTATCACCAAATGGCCCGAGACCTACTAACGGTGAGGAGGTGTGAAGAGTTTTCTGGGCTTGCTGGAATTACGACGTTTTGCTTATGGGTTTCCCGATTAGCTTTACCTCTTACCCAAACTGATGAGAAAGGGTTGGAGAAGTTTGTGTAGACGGGCATGAGCATCAGGAGAGTTTTGGAGGGAATTGAATACGGGAGATTGGTATCTCTCTAATATTGACTCTTCCATCAGGTTTCAGATGGTTTTCAGATATACAGTGATGAGTGCATCGAAAAAGGTTTGGTTGTGTTTTGATTGCAACTGGGAGGTGATCGCTTACGCTTCAAGACAGCTGAAACCTTATGAAGTAAATTATCCAACCCATGATCTTGATGTTTAGCTGCTGTGGTTTTGATTTGAAAAATCTGGCTACACTATTCTGTATGGTGAAGCTTGTGGATATGTGTTGTACAGATCATAAGAGTCTCAAATATATTTTTCTCAGCGAGCTACTTAACATGGCAGAGAAGATGGTTGAACTTCTGAATGATTATGGACACTACATCCAGTACCATAGGGCATGGCTAAGGTGTGGGTTTTGCCGACGCACTTAGTCGAATATATCTGGGATGAATAGCTTGTTTTGATTCCAGGATCCTTATTATTTAGAGCGTATTGGATGTTGAACTATTGTGTACGAGGTTCTGATGCTCATTGGGCGGAAGGTCATGAGGATAGGAGTCTAACTCATGCTACAGATCCAAAGAGCTCAAGGGACGAGGTGAGTTGTGCGCTATTGTGAGATGTTGAAGATGGTAAAATACTGAGTTCAGGGGTTGATGGATGACGGTTGTTGTGTGGTTGGAAGATAGGTCTCATGTGTTCCTATTGATCAAGCCTTCGCGAGAAGGTTATTTATGACGGAAGCTCATAGTTCTCCATTTTTATATTTCATCCCGGTTAACCAAGATGTACAGAGATTTGAAACAGTACTTTTGGTGGAAATGGATGATATGATGAAAAAGATGTGGCTACATTTGTATCCAAGTGTTATGACTTGTTGCGGGTTAATAATTGTCCGAACATCAAAGGGCTAGTGGTTTGGTACAGACGTTGGAGATTCTATGTGGAAAAAAAATGGGATGAGATTTCCATGGATTTCGTTAATGGTTTGCCTACTACTCAGAAAAGACATGATTGCGATTTTGGGGTGTTGTTGCTTCGGCCAACAAAGTATGCTCATTTCCTTACCCATTCGAAAGAACTATGGTATTAGTAAGTTGGCGAAGATTTTTCAACAGGAAATCGTTAGACTGCATGGTACACCGACTTCTATTGTGTCCGACAGAGATCCGAAGTTTACGTCTCGTTTTTGGAAAGGATTACAGAAAGCTTGGGGAACTCGTCTTAAGTTCAGTACAGCATTTCATCCTCAAACAGATGGTCAGTCAGAGAGGACCATTCAAACCTTGGAAGATATGTTGAGGGCTTGTGCTTTAGAATGGACAGGTAGTTGCATCGACGTGACTTAGAGTTTCAAGTTGGAGATCGTGTATTTTTGAAAGTTTCGCCATTCAGAGGAGTTAAACGTTTTGGGATCAAGGGCAAGCTCAGTCCTCGATTCATTGGTCCGTTTGAGATTTTGGAACGTATGGTCAGTCAGAGAGGACCATTCAAACCTTGGAAGATATGTTGAGGGCTTGTGCTTTAGAATGGACAGGTAGTTGGGATGAATATTTGTGCTTGGTGGAGTTTGCCTACAATAATAGTTGGCATGCTATCATCAAGGCAACACCTTTCGAGCTTTTGTATGGTAGAAAATGTCGAGCACCTATTTGCTGGGATGAAGTAGTGTGAGGTTTGATTGAAGGTCCGGAGCATATGAGATTACTAAATCGAGAAGGTGGATGTTGCTAAAGAGAAATTGAATAGAGGCTGATCGCGACATATGTGAGTTATGCTGATAGCATCGACGTGACTTTTAGGTTTCAAGTTGGGATAGATCAGTGTTTTTGAAATTGTTCGCCATTCAGAGGGAGCTTAAGTTTTGGGATCATTGGGCAAAGCTCAGTATCGATTTCATTGGTCCGTTGAGATTTTGGACGAATGGAGAAGTTTCGTAGCGTCTGGGCGCTTCCTCCGCTATTTTCACGTTCACGATGTCTTTCTTGTATCTCTTTTGAAGGGCGATACCCTTAACATCATTGCATGTCGCATCTTATCCTTATTGATCAGATTCAGCCTGTTATGTCTTTTGTCGAGGAACCAGATTCCATTCTGGATCGTCAAGAGGAGAGTCATGTGAACAAAGGTTATTCTCTTTTGTGAAGATTTTTGGCAAGAATCACCTGAGCGTGAGGCTACCTGGGGAGACGATGAGTCTATGCGGGTGTTATCTCATTTCTTTGTGTAGTTCGGTATGTGTTCATTTCGTTCTCAGTTAGGTTTTCATTCGGTTTCATTTCAATTTTCGAGGACGGAAAATTTTTTTGTAGAGGGGAAAGAAGTTTATAGAAAGAAAGAAAGATAAAGAAAAGAAAGTTTAAGAAGGATGGAAGGAAAAAGAGAAAAAGAGAAAGGGAGAAGAAGTTCAAAGAGAAAAAGAAGTTCAGAAGAAGAGGAAAACGATAAGAGAAAGAGGAAAAGAAAAAAGGAAAGTGAAAGAGAGGAAAGAAGAAAAAGGAAGAAGTTCTAGAGAACAAGATTCTAAGAAAGAGAAAAGATAGATATGAAGAAGACAGAAAAGAAAATAAAAGGAAGGAATATAGAAGAATGGAATGTAGCAGTGTAAAACCTAAAATCTCAACAATATTGTTTAAATTACCAAAATTCCCCTTAATGCAATGAAGAAATCTATAACAAGCTTAAATAAACTTCACGTTTAATTATCAGAAATTTTGGAAAAAATACATATTTAGCAATTCTATGATAAATTTATTGTTAAGGTCAAAATACTTTATATTATGTAAGAAAAATAATTTATATTTATGTATTTATAATTTATGCCGAATTATAAGTATTTATGTATTTATAAATTATCATATAACTAAATATTAATAAATTTGAGGATAATAACTAATAACATATTATCAAGTTTAAATCAGGGATTAGTCTATTCTAGACAGCACTAAAATCGGCCCTCTAATGATTTATTCTATTTTCATTATGCATTTTAATTCATTTCTAACATCTAAAATTAATTGCTCCTCAAAAACCCTAAAATACCAAAGTGATGGTAAACGAATTTTCCAAGGCAAGGAAGAATTTTTCTAAGATCATTTGAAGACTAAGGAGTGTGGGAAAAATAGTGGGAAGCTTGGGAAGTGATTGATTCGATTTTTGGTTTATGCGTTTTGGGTTACGAAAAGTTATACGAGTTCATTAAAATCATAAAATCATCTCAAAGGATCAAAGGTAATTATATAAATTTATAGTTCATTCATTATTAACTTGTGTTTAAACCTTACGAGTAAACAAATTTCCATTGGGGGCACTTTATTTCGATTTATAAATTGATACTTACTCAAACCCTAATTTAGAAATGAAATTAAATCGGGATATAAATATTGGTAAAAATTTATTTTATATTTTTCTTGGGGTTGTTCATATCTCATATAACTCAGAAAAATTGTTGGAATAATTTTCAATGATTCGAATGATTTTTTTGGGAGATTTCTTTGTTATATTTGCCGAATTCGAAAATGAGGGAATATAAGGGATACTAAGAAAGAAAAATGGTTTAAAATGAATTTAGGGTTAGGGTTTTGTTATTTTTCCAGGGCTAATTAATGGCAATGATGGTAAATAATTGGTGTTTGTGTTTTGGGGGAGAAAATTTGATTAAGGTTTTGTGATATTTATATGTTAGCGATTATGTATTAAAGTATATGGACTTGTTATGTAATTTCTGAAACTATGGGTCTTATTTTAGACATGTTATTATATTTAGTATATTCTGTATAAAATAAGTTGGGGGGTAATGAAAATGTCATTTTGTTTTCTATTGTTTGGATTAAAAATGGTATTATTTTCTTATATTTTGTTATTAGTAAGTATTAATATATGAGGGAATAAAATTGTAATTTTGAAAAGTATAAAGTCTTGGGTTTAGTAATTAATGTATAAAAGTTGATTTCGTTATATTTGAATTTAAGGGCTTTGTTTCTGTAAATTAGGGATAATTAAAAGATATTGTTTAAGTAATTAATAAACCAAAAAGGACTAAATATGTAAATTATGTAAAATTTAAGGAGTTTGTTTGACTTGTATATAATAAAAAATGGAAAAGTTATAATCTGATTAATAATAAGAAAACTTTGATATTTACACTTTTAACCTTGATAATTGTTGATTTTGCATATTAAACCCTAAAATATGGAAAGCTGTCATATTTAACCCTAAACTTATAAGGTTGACATATTAAGTCCCTAAGCTACTTAAAATACTTAATAGAATCTCAAATGATGAATATTACTAATTTTGGAAAGTTACTAAAAATGGAAAGTTACTAAAAATGGAAAGTTACTAAAAATAGAAAGTTACTAAAAATGGAAAGTTACTAAAAATGGAAAGTTACTAAAAAATGGAAGTTTACTAAATAGGAAGTTTCTTAAAAATTGAAAGTATAACTTAAATTGAATGGTTTGTAATTCGAATATCATCTTTTTTCTTTAGGTTCAGTTAAAGAGGGAGTATTGTGATGATTCTGTGGTGTTTCGCTTTGATTTTGCTTTGCTTAGAAAATAAGGTACGGTATTCTTATTAACTACATCCTCTCCCATTATTATGATTTTATGCGTTGCTTAGTTCGTTCCGTTAGTGGTTTACAGATATTCTGACCTGATAGTTAAGGTTTCTCAGGACATTGTTTTCTCTATCTTTGATTTTCTCATTTGATTTTGCTACATTTGCTCTGAGCCTTTTATTTTGGCTCTCTTATATGATATGTCATTATGTTCTATTTGAAAACCTGTTATGCTACTTTGTATTTGAACCTTTGATCATTTGGAACCTGTGATATTTGAACCTTTGATATGTGAACCTCTTGATATTTGAACCTTTGATATTTGACCTTTGATATTGAACCTTTGCTATGATCCCTTGATATTTGATCCTTTGATATTGACTTAGCTTTGATCCCTTTGAAATGTTACTTTGATATTTGACTTTGCTTTGTCCTCAGTTTGAGAACAATGCCCACTAAATTTGTTTCCTAGCCTTGAGAGGTAACATGGCCGTTTTGTCATTGATCGCACCGTTGGCATGACTCCTGGTGTGAGTGAGTGATTTCTCACGCCGTCCCACTATTTGTTATTATATGTTGCTACTATGAAGTTGGGATTTTGTTTAAGGGCCGTATGGGGATGCATCCTGTGATTTGTTTTGTTTGCGATGGATTATGGACATTTGATAGTTGGGATTGGGGTGTGGTTGCGGGTTTGGGGTTGTGGGGGGGTTCAGCGGGTTGGTGTGGTGAGGGGGGGTGGGCTGGGGGATGATGGAGGGTGGGGGGGGGAGGGGGGGTGGGGGGGGGGGGGGGGTGGCGGGGTAGAGGGGTGGGGGGGAGTGTTCCCCTCCCCCCCCCCCCCCCCCCCCGCCCACCCCCCCCCCCACCCCCCCCCCCCCTCCCCCCCCCGGAGAGTTTTTTACCTGTGTTATTATATCGTGGTGGGGGGGTTTGGGGGGGGTGGGTTGTTGCTTCCTCTTGGTTTATTTGTACTAATGTATTATTCTTTTTTTTTGTGATTTTTTTTTTTTTTTTTGAGGACTGGATGCTTGGGTTGGAATCCAGTCTTTCACATCAGGACTTTGAGCTCATGACTCAATGGTCCACTTGATATGATTTGTTTGGGCATTGGTGATTGACTTATACTAATTTGATTTTCTGATTCATCTTACCTTACCCTATGATTTGTATTTCTGATTTGTTTATATTATATTTGTTATCCTTTGATCATGTCTTGTGATATCCTTAGTACCTTTGTATCATATATCCTTTGATTTTCCGTTATCTTTTTGCATTCGTTTATATATATCGGTTCACTGGGCTTTGTAAGATCAGCGCACTTTCTTTTCATGCTGGAAGGTATCTAAGCTAGGAGCTGGGGGTTTGCTATTTGGGTTTTGTGCTGATGTGTGGTGGGACTTACCCTAGAGATCTTACCTTTGATATGCGAATTGTTTCTTTTCAAGGACATTTGTTATTTTGTTTGATATGTTTAGACTTTGAGTACTTATGTACCTTAAGTCGTTTTGACTTATTTCCTTTGGTTATTTATTTATGACTTCCGCAGTTTATGCTTTAGTTGTGTTATGAGTGTGTTATGCTTTTGATGTCACCACCATATTTGTAATATTTACCCTTCTGGTCGGGGGGCGTTAAAGTTGCTCCCCTAGAGCCCTATTAGTTCATCAAGGTTAGTTTTGCACTCCTCTCTTTTCTTGAGTCATTGATGCTGTTTGTTTCATTAATTACTTTAAAATCGTTTTGTTTTCCCTCAGTTCAAGAGTTAAATTGGCAATTATATTAGCAAGCGCAGCACCGCTCTTCAACAATTCTGCAGCATTTTGTGTCAACCATGCATTTTCATTATTACATATATTTGAGGAATCAGGAGTGGAACATTGCTATCATCTTCTCACAAAAACCACGCTCATCAGCACATTCTGCAGTATTATTCTCAGAATGTTGTCTTTCATTGGCAAACACATTATTTTCATCATTGTTTTGTACCTGTTCCAATGGCTGTTCAGTTGAACTGGATTCTTCTGGTAAGACCTCCTGAATCTTTGCCATGAAACTGTAATGTGCTTCCAATTCCTGTTCATCAATCTCTTCATCCGTGTCCGCTAGCCAATCAGCTTGCTCAGCTTGCAGTGGAACACCTTGTTCAGCTTGTTTGCACATCATCATCTTTTCCTTGTGATACGAGTAGTCTTTAACACGCTTTGGCTTCCTGCATTCCTTTGCATAGTGGCCAAATCCCTTGCAGTTAAAGCACTGTATCCCCGTTTGTTGCACTACCGGACTGCCTACAGTTTCCCTAGTCCCAGCAACTGTCATTGTCCTTTGATTCCCAAACTGCCCTGACTGATTGTCGTTGTTATACCTTGGTGTGGTATCTTCAGTCTTGTTCCTGGAGTTTGAAGAAGTTCGAAGGTTGTTGTTGGTAGGTTTGTAGAGCCTTTTGAAATACTTTGCAAGGAGTGCCAAATTCTTTTGCATATCCTTATCCCTCTGAGCTTGTTCAGGATCACTGTCTTCTTCAGACACTGACTCAGATTGAGGTGTAACTGGTTTGGCGATCTCTTTGCCTTTGTGTCTGGTAGATGCACTAGGTCTTGTAGAAGATGATGTTGCATTAGATCTTTGAGGTTTTGGTGCTTGATAGTAATTATCTGAATATGGTTGAGCAGCCGCAAGAAGTGCTAATGGATTTGCACTTTTGGCTATTCTCTCAGCACGGATATCATTGACTTCATTTTGATACTGCTTCAGAATGTTAAAAAGTGTATGATATGAGATGGTGTCTATTTCTTTTGATTGCTTGACAACCGTCACAAATCTTAACCATTCTGGTTGCAGTTGTTGAAGAAATGAACGTTCACTTGCATTATAGTAACTTGCAAGTTGTTCCTTGTCAACTTATTCATCAGTTTATAAAACCGTGAGTAATACGGTTCCATTGATTCTCCATCTTGAGAAGTAAACTTCCCAAATTCCTAGAACAGATTGGTCTTTACATCTTGTACGTTCAATGATTCACCCTGTTGTAGCCTTTCAATGGCTATCCACATCTCATTCGTTGTTTTACAAGCATCAACAGTGGAATAGATATCATCTACAATACCAGTTAAAAGCAAGAAAATTGCTTCTTTTTTAGACAAAAAGTGTTTTTTGTTCTCTGGAGTCATGTTTGTAGAATTCAAGTAATCTTATGATATTAAGACAAGAACTAAAGAGAGAGAGTGGGTTGGATGATCTTAGAGAGAGAAAGTAACATGGAATGGATAAATTGTATTATGTGTGAAAGATGGAAAAATGGAACAACCAACCTTCTCCAAGGCTAGGAGAGGGGCTTATATAGGTCCTATAGGCCGGCCCATGGGTTATGATGGGCTTCCCATGGGTCTTGGGCCGGACTAGATTACTAATCTAATCATTATATAAACTACGAGCTAAGACTGTTACAACTAGGAAGTGACCGACACTTTTTGTGTTTCCAACAAACGGGCATCAAACAAATAAATGTTTACGTCAAACAAGTGTTAAGTAATTATTTGGAGGATAATTATTAACTTTGTACATTTTATTTTTATTGGTTAAGTAAAGTGTTTACGTTTCGCGGTAAAATACGTTTAGTCATTCACGGAACCACCAAAACTTATCTACGCTTCAACAAATACCCACAATTATACCCAATACTCAAAATTACACAAATTCCTTATGCAGATGTTATCGATTGATGTTAAATGTGTGTTTGTTGAATGTTAGTCATTTTTTAAGTCCTTTGTTTGTTGTTTGATTTGATGTTTTGTTATGTTTAGACAATGATTAATAGATTCTCAAATTCGGTCAAATACCACCTGATGGACAAAACGCAATGTCTTTAGTCAAAACGCAGTGTCTTTAGTCAAAACGCAGTGAAGAGCCTTAGGCAAAACGCAGTCAAATCTTGAGGCAAAACGCAATGAGACAAAACGCAACCTTCTAGGCAAAACGCAATGAGCAAAACGCAACCTTCTAGGCAAAATGCAATGAGCAAAACGCAACCTTCTAGGCAAAACGCAATGAGCAAAACGCAACCTTCTAGGCAAAACGCAATGAGCAAAACGCAACCTTCTAGGCAAAACGCAATGAGCAAAACGCAACCTTCTAGGCAAAACGCAAGATTTGTTGCGATTTGGGCAGCATAACGTTGAGATTTACTTTGATAAAGGGTCTTCAGTAGGCAAAACGCAATGACCAAAACGCAATGAGAGCAAAACGCAATGACCAAAACGCAATGAAAAGCAAAACGCAATGACCAAAACGCAATCTTGAGGCAAAACGCAACCAAGAACACCCCTTCATTGAGTCAAAACGCAGCCAAGAAAAAAATTAATCAACCCATTATTGAAAGGCCTTCAAATTGATGTTTAAAACCACATAGTAATGATGCTAAGGGATAAAGAATCTAAGCCTGAAAAGTACAAATCTTTAAACATCTTTTAACCTCAAAAACAAAAGGATCAAATCTTGAATTTTCCTTTGCCAATATTTTCGAAAAAAAAACAAGTCTCGATATTTGTCTCGTTTTTGTTTTACCACAAATGAATTCGATCCAACCCTTAATGGCTTATGGTACCCAATTGTAGGATCCATTTATAAATACTTCAGCTTCATATACAAAACCACGAATCGATCAAGGAAAATAGATTAAAGGAAAGTTAGTTTAATTTAGAGAGAGGGGAAGAGGGACTGAGAGAAATTAGAGAAGAAGAAACTTGGAATTTTTACTATTTAAAAACCCAACTTGCCTTTTTCCTAGGAGGGAAAAAGTGTAACTTTATATACCTGATCATTAAGTGACGTCAGAGATATTTGACTAGGACCCGGGCTCGGGTCTTGTTTGGGAATAAACCCGAAACATATACAATATTAGATTAACTATCGAGCCCGATTCCCGATATTATACTATTACAACATTAACTAATTAAATGACCGAGACTCGTACACGTAATGAACGAACTTCCAGTTCGGCTTAATATTTTGAGGCTAACAGAACCTTTTGTTCAACAGCTCTTGCACCCGCCTTTGTAACTCTTCATGCTCTTTAGGGTTCATTCGGTAGGCGCTTTTGTGAGGTATAACAACCATGGTACAAAATCTATACAATATTGAATGTCCCGCATAGGTGGTGTTCTAGGCGGTAACTCGTTTGGAAAAACATCAACAAATTCTTCTATAATAGGGGCCACCTAATCGGGAACTTCAACACTATAGTCAATTAATTGCATTACAACTAAAGCAAACAAATCATTAGCCTCATTTACTTTTGCGAAAAAATATGCTTGAGATAAGAAATAGGGGTCCTTGTCTCCTTTCTAAGATCAGATATAGAAAAACGATTACGACAAAAAGAAACCCTATATAGCTATATACGCGAGACAAGGTTACGCATATTTCTGAAAAATGACATCAGAAAAAAGCTAAAAAAGGCCATACAACGAGTATTTCCCTAGAGTCGACATAAGTGATTTCCTCTTGATCAGAAACGTTCTCTTTAACCGCATTCCTATATTCATCAAACACGAGACCGAAATCTTATTCTAGTAAGGTAACAATTTGACGGTTTTGGCACCCAACGACAATACGACCAAGACTTTGACATTTGAAACAACGCTTACTAGTTGCAACTCCTCCCCTGCTAGAACTTGGATTGGAATTTTGATTATGGATTGGAGTTGAATTATGAGTTGCACCAGTACCCGATTTTCTAATCGTGTTTAACCCAACCACCCGTGTACCATTATCAGTCCCCATAACACGTTTTGAGAATCGAGAGTAACTGATCTTTTTCTTCAGTTGTGCTTCCACTTTTAGGGCCAACCGACACACATCAGTATATGAGTAAAACTGTTGGACTTGGATCACATTAGATAATTCCGACATTAAGCTTGCTAAATATCGAGCAATTGTTTGTTCATCTTCCTCATCCACATCACAAGTCTAGTTACTTGCTTTACATATAGCTAAACATAGAAAAATAAATAAAAGAGAAAATGCCATTTAAAAACCGTAAGAGCATGAGTTGTTGTCGCCACGTGCATCATTTTTTAGCCTTGAAATATTTTTTTTATGCTAAAAGTATATATAATCAAATTAAAAAAAATATAAATGATGTAATCGAGTTAAACTGAAAACCGAACCGAATTTAAATTTGATGAATTTAAATTTGATTTTTATTTAGGTTAAGTGAATTCCAAACAGGCCTAGTGCTAGAAACAAACAAGTACTAGGTAGTTGTATCTTGTATGTTTTGGTGATTATCAAGAGTCAACTCCCCCCGGCCCGGCCCGGCCCGTAGCGTGTGAAACAACAACCAAAATACCAATTGATTGGGAGTAATTTTGATGATGATGATGTTGAAATTAGTAATTATTATTAATTAAATTAAAAAATACCAGTGAGTAATTAGAAAGAGATATGATTGATAGATGGCAGCAGATGATGAATTCAAATTCATCTTGTTCTACTACATCAACTAATAGCAAGAGTAATTATAACAAAAAGAAAATGGAGACTAGTTATGAAGCAGCACCACCTGTACCTGTGGAGAGGAAAAATAGCATCAGTTTGATGGATGCTCTCTTAGGTCCTCCTCCTACTGGTAATAACTAGTAATTTACTTTCTTTCTTTCTATCTCTACTTGATCATCACTCTGTACATTTGAACATGAGAGGTAATGTTGTGCTTTATCTGATTGTACATTTGATTCCCTCATGTTGGATCTTTTTTCTTTACTAGCAGTATTTATTTTTACATCTCACTCACTTTGCTATATATCTATCTATGCTTATTATGTCTATCTGTTTATAACATGAATGACTTTAGTCCCCAATCCTACTACTGAAAAACAACAACAACATAACACCACCACCGTGGATGATGTTTGGAACAAGATTGTCGCTGGAGGCCGTACTATTACTTGTAAGCAGGAGGAGGAGGAGACTGACAATAATGACACCATGATGACTTTAGAGGATTTCCTGGCCAAGGCTGGGGCAGTCGACGAACCTCAAGAAGATGTTAAATTCCCCCCTCCACCTTTACCTGAGAGATTATTAAGCGGGCGCATGCTCAGTTTCGATAATCCACCAGATAATCTCAATGTCCAGGAAGATATGACTACAAGAGGGAAACGCAGACCCGTCTTGGACCCGTTACAAGATAAGGCTGCTCAGCAAAGGCAAAGAAGGATGATTAAGAACCGAGAGTCTGCTGCAAGGTCCAGAGAACGCAAACAGGTCACCATCTCTTAATTCAAACTCTCTGCATTTGTTGTTGTTGTTGTTTCTTATCACTGTTTCTTCAGGCTTACCAAGCTGAACTTGAGTCTTTAGCTTTCAAATTAGAAGAGGAGAATGAGACGTTGATGAAAGCCAAGGTACCAACACTCTTGCATTTGCCTCTTTAACTATATTCTTCTGTTTCTAGTAGTACATGATTTATATTCAGTGTTTATCGGCATTATAGTTTTTGGCTTAAATTGGACGAGTGGATAATAAGCCTGGTTGCTCTTAATAGTAGTGCTTATTTCTTTCGAGTCTTTTGGCTTATCAGTGTAATTTGTGTCTTTGTTTGCAGGAAGAGCAAACTAGAACAAGGTACAAACAGGTATGAAACTTATTTCGATCCTTCATTCTTTTTACACACTAAACAAACTTTCCTATAATATTAAACTTTTGTTTCTGTTACACTACTTAACACACACTGATTCGCTCTTAAAAACCTGACTCCCTAACTGTTCGATTTGTGTGCATTGATTCTAGATTTGACTTGACATGCTATATAGCTTTTATTAGATATAATCATATGTTTACTCTTCATCAGAGTCACAAGGAAGGGGATATAAACGCATATTACGTATTAGGCATGGGTTGTACTGATAATGTTTGTCTAGATGGCTTTTAGGTGTTACCCCTTTTACCTTTGTTTAAAAGGCCACATTGAAAAGGTCTTCCCTTGGTGATGTTACACCCCCCTGTCTCGTAGTTAATCAGAATGCTACAATCTTTTTTTTTTATTCTATGTACTGGTCACTTACTCAAATCATTAATGAAGGTGATTCGCATGTCTGGTTTTTGTTAAAAGAAAAAGAAAAAACATAGCGTTGGAAAGTTGTATGCATTAACGAGAAAGAGGGCATATATCTTGTGACGTCAGATATTGTAAAGATATAGTCCTTTAAAGCTCTTGTAAGATATAGTCCTTTAAACCCTGCACCAGAATAACTAAGCATTGGCTTTGCATTGGGACCACTTAAAAAATGATGCGAGAATACAGTAGAGCTGGAAGAAACAGAGTAAAACAAGCCAAATAGAAAGACAATCTAGGTGGTTGACCAAGAAAATGCACAACCCACTAAGAGTTGAGAATTTTCTCCAGGAGATACTAGGTTCGTTAATGGGCACTTAGCGATGAATTGGTAATAAGGATAGCACAGGACATGCATTATCTGCATCTTCAAATAAGGACTTGTATATGCGAGATTCATTTATTGATGTTAGCTTTAGATTCGAATACGATGAATACAAAATATCCAGAAGGTAGGCACCGAATGTTGGTATCATTATTTTTTCATCATGGCGTCAGCTTGCTCATGGCATGATATACCTGTAAAACCAGAATCCAAAAATTACATTATAAGAATTTTTTTTATCTCAACTCACCATACCAATGCTACCTTTTCTACTTTGGATACTAACTTGAATCTGTGACTTGCTCAGAGGAGAAGCCCTTGATACTTGTGTTGTTTTTTTAAAGAAAGGCAACCAGATTATAAAAGCTTGCAGGCAACCCATAATGTTAAAATCAATCATTGACACACATGAGAGTTCACACACATTCTAAAAGGTTAAAAATTCGTGGTACTTTTGGGTAAAACTGACGTCAGAAGTTTGTTTATATTGGAACTCTCTTCGTATGTTGCAGTTAAATCACATGTGTTGTCATGTACTTTGTTACATATCTTGTGCAAGTGAAGGGCTCTTGAGTTTCTAACTGCCAGATTTTCACAATTCTATTCATGAGAGAACTGATGTTCGGGTCTAGTGCTAGCATGTGTAAGGTCATATGAAGTTATGTTACTCTTTGATGCTTTAAAATGACCTGTTTTATAGTTAATTTCATAAATATTTAACTTGTTCTTGATATCACGTCTTTTATCATTGATGCGTGCATCTTCTTATAGGGTCTTTTCTCCCTTTATGGAAGAGTATTTTTAGATTCCGATATATTGTTTCGCGTAGTGGTTTATTTCATTGTTTGCTTTCTTCTAGTCTCCATAGTTTTTTGTGTAATTATATCTGGTGCCACTTTAAAAGAAACATTGTTGCAAATTGGAATAATAGTGACGGGACATTGTTTTGTGTTTCAGCTAATGGACAACATAATTCCAGTTACAGAGAAACGAAGACCCACCAGATATGTGCTGAAGAAAGTTCGCTCCATGGAGTGGTAATTAGTTACAAACTAAAATACAAATCAGGATTCCATTTCATAGACATGAACGTTGAGAATAATCGTGCAAGCGCAACTAGCAACCGACATCTTTTTAAACAAGTTTGTGTTGTCTAATGGGGCGACTATACGGGATGCAGTATGGACTATAAGTAGGAGTACATATTACATGTTATAGAGGAACCGTATCTGCTTATGCGAATTGTTACCTGCAAATCATGTGTGGCTTTTTTTCTTTTTCTTTTGTATTCTGCAGATTAAGTTGCGCCCTATCTTGGGCCGGAGAGTTATAGATGTTTCCCATATCGACTATATATTTCTTCAAAAGATGGTTAGTTTTTTTATATTTCTATTTAACTGTACTTGCATCTACTCAACATTATTATTCATTCCAACAAGCAAATACAAATCCCGTTATAGAAATTAAAATTTAACTAAAGTGTTTTTTTGCTTGATTCACTTTTAGACCGAATCAAGCTAAAAACAGCAACAATAAAAGAGACGAACAATGCTGATCCAGCTATGATAGGAGTGTTTATAACGGAACTCTTTTCGGCCGGTTTTGCTTCTTGAATATCATTCTCGTCTACCTTTTCTTGGCTAAAATCTTGGTTTTTTGATTGGACTTTGTTAACTTCATTCGTGTTTGTATGTAGAGGAGGCTTACAGTCGTTATCTTTCATTCCATTTTCTGGGATGTGTTCCTCTTGCTTCTTCAAATCGCCTGATCCCATTATTTCCTGATGGCCATTTTTCATCTCATGATCATGATTTTGTTCATTTGGTGCAAATGGATTTTCCGTTTGTTTAATTTCCTCAATGCCGGTTTCCGTGATCCCTTTTACCGATTTAGGCATCCGAATGGTGAGTCTTGAGTCGTCTTGGTCAAACCTGGCCTTGACTTTATCTAAAACCACTCCCTCTGGAATGCTGAAGGTTTTACTGAATCCCCTCATCATAGGCTTCTCACCACTAATTGTTATACTAGTCCCGTCTTCATTGATCTCAATCTTTATGTCCCTTCTGCCATAACCTACGCTCGTGAACCAGAAAATATAAAAACAAGGTAGAATTGTTATATATAAAGAGAGACGGAGGTGAAGGAAAACCTTTAAGGTGGGATGTGAGGATGAACATGGAGTCGGTTTGCTGAGTGGTGAAAACGGCAAGTCGTTCATCTTTGGAAATCGAAAGGTCAACCTGATTTTGGAGCTTCAAACCCAATTTGAAATCCATTTTACAAAATTAAAGGATGATATAATGAGAGCAGGCAGGTAATATAAGACATTACAATTACAAGTTCATGCATGTAGAGGTAGCAAAGCAAAGAATATATGCATTGCTTCCATCAACCTCATTTGCCTTCCTTGGTGGGAAGTTAACTTAACAAAGACTCTAATTGGGCATATCTAGTTTTCCAACAAGATTTCTTGTTAAAGTTGCAAGCTTCAGTTTCTCTCCATATTAATTAGTATTTGATTAATCTCAAAGATTCAAGTTCAAGGCTTAATTAGCTTGTTTGAATGCTTTCCATCTCCAAGTAAATCCAGAGTATAATCTTATGGTTTTTCAAAATTAAATCTAATTTTTTTTTCTTTCTAAAGGCAATATAATTTTATACACAGTACGTGTTTTTCCCTTCACTTGCCGGAGGTCTCCCTGAAAGCAGTCTCTTTACTTCCGAGTTTACCTGCAAATAGGAGTATGATCTGTCTACATTCTACCTCCTCCATACCCTGCTCCGACGGGATTGGGTATGTTGTTGTTGTTGTCATAGTAAATGAGGTTAGTGTTTGTTTATTTGTTTAGTTTTTCGTTTTTGTTTTGGGTCTCTTTCTCTTTTAATTAACTTGTTTAATTGAGAAGAGATGTCATGTGGTTCTTATAAATGTTGCTTTAAAAAAAAAAGTAAATGAGCTCTGGCAAGATGCTAGGAGCTTACATGGACACTAAAACATCACTTAACGACCCTAGAACAACAACCGACACTAAATCCTTACTTAACGACCCTAAAAGTTATATCTCCATCTAAAGTGCCATGTATATTATTCACCAATCAAATATTATCTTTGCCCACTAAAATCTCGTCTCATTAGTTGGAATACAATATAAACACGTGGAGTCATATTGCTGTTTCGATTAGGCGACTTGGCAAAAGATATTGCTCGGTCTATTTGTAATTGGTGGGGCTTGGTTTGGATCCCTGTTGATTCGTATCGATCTTGGTTATCTTGGTTTAATTTGGTTCAGCTTCAATCAAGTTCAAAACAAGTGCTGGAAGGAGTGTTTTACACTTCCTGGTGGAGTATCTGGTCATATAGAAACCATCTCCTCTTCTCTGATTCAAATCTTCGAAAAGATGGTATTTTTGAAGACATAGTTAGGCGTTCTTTTTCTTGGTATATTGCTAGGGGTAAAAACTCTATTAGTTGGGATAGTTGGATTCAACACCCTTTTTTAATTTCTTTGTAATTCTAGCTTCTTGCTAGTTTTCTTTTTATAAAGTTGCCGTTCAAAAAAAAAAAATATTATTCACCAATCAAATATTATCTTTGCCCACTAAAATCTCGTCTCATTAGTTGGAATACAATATAAACACGTGGAGTAAATTTTAACACAAACTAATAAATCAGTCATTTTCTTAGTTCACGACTTAATTGATTGCTACACTGGTATTTCTAACGAAAAAGAAGTTGATGAAGTGCGACATCAACGACTTATTTCTGTAGTCTCATTCGGTATTAATTACTTGATTTACACGAAAACCTAAGAAAGAGACTTTTAAGCAATGGGAGGTCTATCATGTTCTACATGCGTAGCTTCTCAACTTGACAAATATTATAAGGGTTTGTTTGGTTAGATATAATGGATTAACAAAGAACGTAATCGATGATGTAATGAAATGGATATACTAACTGAATGTGTCATTACTCTTTCATTAACCTATTTGGTTGTTATGTTAGAATGAAATATAGCATTCACGCGTATTGTTTGGTATGAAGCAATAAACGTTGGAAATGAATGAAATAGATGAAATATGACAAAATATGATTCTATGTCGCAATGAAATGAAAAAAGACTAAAGGGTGGCTATATAATGAAATTAGTGGTTAGAGGCGTAATGAAATAAACCGATGAATAAACCATTTTATCACAAAACTCAAAACAAAACAAAATATTCTTATTACATTGTAATAATTCATCCCATTTCAACTTTGATTCATGTATACTAAACGCTATGTAAAGGAGCATTGATTGACATGATTAATTAGTATGTAAATTACTTTTTTGAATAGGAAAATTCATATTCAACCAAGCATTACATCGTTTATTTTTCGGTTGTCAGGTAGCTAAAGAGGTTTTGAAGCTCATTTGTCGTTGGTGGGATCTGGTTCTATACGATTTTGATAATTACGATGGTTGGCTCTTGTGGTTCAAGTCTATCCGGCTCGGCTCTAAGTTAAAAGGCGTGTTAGAAGGCGTGTTCTATGTTTATTGGTGGAACATTTGGTCCTATAGGAATCAACTTCTTTTTGCGAGCTCCAAACCTCGTAAAAGTTTTATTTTTGATGACATTGTTTTTCGTTCTTTTAATTGGTATGTTGCTAGAGGAAAAAAAACTTTGAGTTGGGTTAGTTGGATTCAACACCCTCACTTCCTTTTTTTGTAATTCTAGCGTCTTGCTAGTTGTTTCTAATAAAGTTGCTGTTCAAAAAAAATACGTACTCTAAACAAATAATCGAGACCAATCCGTCATCATCCATTTTACTTATCTTTTCTAGCACCCAACTTTATAGTTTATCTCGTCATATATACGATAGTTGCTAATATAAAAACAAAGTGTGTCAGTCACGTTCTGAAATTTCTAACACAACTTGTTTAGTTTCTGTCCAATAAGAATTCCTTTGGTCACTAACAATGAAAAAGTAAACATTTGAAAGTCATTGATAAATTCATCAAGTTGCTGGTTATTGCAATATAAACACAAGTAAATAAAAGGGTTTTAGCCGTACAATAGCAACATACTTTCTCTAATGTTTTATTTTGGTACGTGAACTTTTTTTTGTTCCACTTAATGTAACGAACTTTCAAGTTTTGTGTTAATTTGCACCAACCTTGACTGGTAACCGGGAAAAAAGTTATAAAACCGGAAAAAAAGCCTACGTGGCATGTTTAACACTTTCTCTAATGTTCTGTTTTGGTACGTGAACTTTTTTCTAATGTTTCGTTTTGATACGTGAACTTTTTTATACACACGTGTTTATACTCACATTTTTATACGCTTTTTTATACACGTTTTTAAATACATTTGTATACACGATTTTATGCACGCATTTTTACACATATTTTTATACACATTTATATACAAATATTTTTACACATACTATTATACACGTGTATAAAAATGTGTACAAAATGTGTATAAAAATGTGTATAAAAACTTGTATAAAATTGTGTATAAAATGTATATATAAAATGTGTATAAAAATGTGTGTATAATAACGTGTATAAAAATGTGTACGAAAACGTTTATAAAAATAAGTGTATAAAAATGTATGTATAAAATGTGTATAAAAACGTGTGTATAAAAACATGTATAAAAATGTGTATAAAAATATGTATAAAAATATGTGTATAAAAACGTGTGTAGAAATATGTGTATAAAAATATGTGTACAAAAATACGTGTTTATAAATATTTATATAAAAACATGTATAAAAATACTTGTGTAAAAATATTTGTATAAAAATATTTGTATAAATATGTGTATAAAAACGTGTGTAAAAATATGTGTATAAAAATATGTGTTTATAAATTTTTTGTATAAAAACGTGTATAAAAATGTGTTTATAAAAACGTGCGTATAAAAATGTTTGTATAAAAATATGTATATAAAAACGTGTATAAATTTAAAAAATAATTAAAAAAAATAAACAACCGTTACTATAAAGGACTAACGTTGCAAACGTTCATTGGCTAAAAAACCTAACGTTGCAAACGGTCGTTAAGTGAAACAAAAATATAGCTGGTTCCGGTAAAACAAGTTTGATGGTGCAAATTAACAAAAAACTTGAAAGTTCATTACATTAAGTGGAACAAAAAAAAGTTTACGTACCAAAACGAAACAATAAGGAAAGTGCGTTGCTATTGTACGGCTAAAACCCTAAATAAAACCTTAAACAACCAACGTGGTGAATAAAATATAGAGAAAGAGTAGGAGGCACATATATCTTTATTTTCAAGGGTTAATTGCTTAAAAATGTATTATACTTGTCACTTTTTGTCATTGTATGTAGACAACTATTTTTTTTGTCATTGTGTCGCTCAACTTTTGAATTCGTGCTATTGTGTGTATTCTGCGACTATTTCTGCATGTAAAATGACCATTTTACACTTCAAAATTTAAAGAAAGTGAGGGTAAAATGGTCACAAAATACACACAATAGCACGAATTTAAAAGTTGAACGACACGATGACAAAAAAAAATACTCCCTCCGTCCCAAAATTATAGTCCACGTTTCCTTTTTGGGATGTCCCAATTTAATTGTCCACTACTATAGATAGATAGCAAAGTTTGATCAAGTTTACCATATTAACCTTACTTGAAATTATAATTACAAACTTTAAAGAAGACTTTAATTAATTAGCTAAGGGTAAAACTGTCATTCTGCTAAAAAGTAAGAAAGAGAAAGATGTAATAAATGCACTTTTTTTAAACTGTGTGTTTTTTGTCGGGGGACAATAATTTTGGGACGGAGGGAGTAATTGTCTACATACAATGACAAAAAATAAAAAGTATAATACATTTTTAAACAATTAACCCTATTTTCAAATAAAATACATGCAGGCACTAAAAAGTAAATGAAAATGACTTAATGAAATTAGTTCCCTTGTCATTTTCAAATAATAAGTCGTGCTCATTTGTTTAATTACTTGGTCATTTTCTAGACACATGTTGCGACTAAAGCTTATAAATAATAAGCTAAGTTGTCTACATTATACGCATAATAATAGATTGTTTAATTTATGAAAGATATAGTTGTGTCATGTTTTTGTTAGTAATTAAGACGATCAAGTAAAAATATACTAGTTTTACTCTTGTTTAATTTGTTACTGGTGATTAAGAAAAGATTATAAACATGGGAAATTAGTCTCACTTGTAAAAAAAGGTCAAAGAAACATATTGCTTTATGTATTTTGTCGTCATGTGTTAGACACTAGGATAGGAGTTGGTGGGATTTTTTTTTTAATTCTAATTAACAAACATACAACATATATACATATATGGCTCTCACGAAGTTTCATACATTCAATTCATCACGTTTAATTTATTTTTAGTTCAATCCCCCAACCAAATTATCAAAGTAATGACAAAATTTAAATAAACAATCTTTTGGCTTCATGTATCTTGAATCAACTCTTCTTGTTACATGTTTATATTACTTGTAATGTCATATAAGTAATTAAGAAGCACAATTGACATGTGAAATAAATTTCCAAGCTACAAATTTTGTATACATCAATTGTTGCAAACATGCATGAATTATTAATTTCTTCCGTTAAACAGAAATAAAAATGAAGAAAAATAACAAAACAAGATCCAATTCGTATACATCAATTGGGCCGTGACCAATGCAGGATTGAGTTTTCTTTCGGCCCATTACTGCTAAGTTGGGCCCAGAAGCCCAAGTGATAGTGTGGTCCAAGCATGGAGGCTTGGTATACCTATTATACGTCATCAAGTCCCCACAGTCTAGTATGATATTGCCTGCGGATCATGTCCTGCGTGCGGTGATCAATGCTAGATTTCCGGTTCCTTTGTTGCTGCTGGTTTGCTTCTGGAGTTATCTATTTCATACCGTGATGCTTCCTTATCAAGTTGGTGACGTTCCGCTGACGTGGAACGCTGCTGTCCTTTTATCCTCTGGCTGATGTGACGGCTTTGACAGCTTTTTAATTTTTTCCCAGATGTATTGCTGCCGTTGATTATGTAAGTGGTATACACGTGGTGTCATCAGACTATTGGTAGGAGTAAATACACCAAGGGTATAAATACCCCCCCTATTTTTACTGTTTTATTTTTCACAAAACCTCCTTTCTGCCATTGTCAATTTCTTCAAGCTTTTATTCTTTAACCTTCCTTCGTGCGTTGTTTTCCCCACTTCTACGGTTTTTCGAGATTCAGGTTAGCATCTTTCTTCGCTCGTCTTTTCCAAATGACTAACTTTACTGTTAAGCATTCCATTATGACTCCAGAAATGGTAGAAAACTTTTGTAATGACTACTATATTCCTAATGAAGTTCATCCCGTGGCTCCGGGGAGGGATAAAACTATCACTCAATTCCCTGAGGGTAAAGTGGGTGTTTATACCAGGTTTTTTGATTATTGTGGTTATAGGATTCCATTTACAAATTTTTTATGGCTGTTCTCTGATATTTCCGCATACATATTTCCTAATTATCCCCTTTTGGTGTTGCCCGCGTATCTCATTTTGAGGTTTTGACGCGCGTGCTTGACCTTTCCCTGTCGGTAACTGTCTTTCGTGCGTTTTATACCCGTACATATAGTGACGGGTTATTTTCCTTTGCTAAACGTTCCTCATCATCTCCTTCTTGCTTCCCGAAACCTCCGAACTCCATTAAAAATTGGTCCGATCATTTTTTTCTGGGTTAATGCTAAAGTGTTTCCTATCCCCGTCTCCTTGTATGTGGGGGGCGCATTGGAGAAAGATCCGCCCCCCATCTTACCGCTCGCTAAGAGCAAACTGTTAGTCTCTTGGAGAATAACAAGGCTCCTTTTCGCCGTTATCCGGAGTGCTTTTTGTGTCTTGTGGGTTTGAGCCCATATTATCCATTTGATGAAAATACTTATCCGGCCTTTGAGAGGCCTGACGGAACGGGTGGGTGTTACTTCCTTCGGTGGAAAGATTTTTTTTATATATATGATTTATGAGGTCTAATCTTTTGGTGTTTGTTTTGTAGAAATGGGTTTGCTTGACTTTATCAAGACTGCCGACCCCCGGAAGGTCCAAGCGGTGGAAGTTCAGAAAAAGGATGATCAGGTGAAGCTACTGGAGAGTACGAGTCATTGTTTCATGTCCTTGGTTACTCCTGCTGCAGGTGGCAGTAGTTCTGCTGCTGCTCCTGAGGTGTCTGCTCCTGAGGTGTCTGCTCCGGTTGAGGTGGAGCCGGAGAATGTTGTTCCGGAGGACACCTATTTAGATTTGACGGGGCCGGATGAAGTTGTCGCGACGCAGTCAGGGAAGTCCAAGAGGAAGAGGTTGGGGGAGCAGAGTGATACCCTTCCTGCCAAGCAGCTGAGGAAGGATCACCCCAGCCTTGCTACCGGTACAGGTGGGAAGACCCTTGCTGGGTTGAGGCAACTTATGCCGACAAGTCCCCTTGTGTCGAGGCCTTCTTTTCAGGCTGATATTCAGGCCCATGTCGTTCAGAGGTATTTAAATGCTTACCTTTTGTTTGTCTGCACTTCTATGTGCTTTCCTTAACATTTTTTTTATTTGACAGTGCCCGAATCGCGGATGTCCCGGTGTATACTGCCGTTGCTACTGTAACTTCTGCCCGGGAGAATGTGGGCGTTACGCCTACGTCGGATGTAGCGGGTACCAACTTCCAACTCGGAGACATCATAAGGACGGATGACTACTTTTCTTATGAGTTGCCTCATGAATTCTGCCGAGGCTGAACGTTGGTATGTTACTCGATGGAACATTACCAACGACTCGCTGTTAGATGACGGGTTTTCCTGCCGCACGTTGGTTGACCGTGTTGCCCCCTGGCTTTTTCTCTACCCTCCGAAGTATGGATTATGAACAATTATATATAGAGTTCAACGTGGGGGCGGCGTGACAGATTTGTCTTGAGTCGGAGGTAAGGTCCCGCGTCGAGCATGAGCTTGAGCTTAAGGAGAAGCTCAAAGGCAAGTGTGATGCTCGTAGTAGGTTGCTTGAGGAGAAAGACTTGGAGATTCTCAGACTTAAATCTTATATTGAGTGGAGAGGAGGAGAAAGGCGGGACCGCAGTGGTGTGTCGTCTTCTATGTGGTCAGCGTTGACTGATTTGACCGGGGAGGTGTAGTGCTGTAAAGTACTTTGCACGAAAAAGACACTGACATCCCTTACTTGATTCACGTGCCTACTTATCTCAAGTCTGGCTTGATGATTCAAGGCCACCTGTGCTGAAGGGCTTGGGAGCTTGATTACCTCCTTGACTTCCGAGAGGGATAGGCTTACCTCTGAGGTATGTCTTTTATTCCGCATGTTGTTGTTGTGTTGTTTTTTTACTTCTTATTTTCGCAAGTTTCTACCCTTCACACTGCCTTTCATGATTTTAAAGAGAAGGCGGAAGCTCAGCAGGAAGAGCAGGACCAGGTGCTTTATAACCGTGTAGCCAAGGCTTGAGTAAATTGATGGATGTCTCTTTTCTAGCGTTTGGAGGGGGAACTTTATCCCACCTACCTGGCTACCTTGGCCAGAAGGAGATGGTTTCTGACGCACAGGATTCAGCTTGCTGTGCTAAAATGTTTTAAATCTCCTGAGTATCAAGGAATTCTGGGTCACGCTTTGGGCCGTGCCGTGGATTTCGGTATGCATGAGGGCTTGGAGGCTGGGTATGAGCATGGGGTTGCCGGAACCCCACTTTCCGCGGTTGAGGCTTATAACCCGGAGGCTGCTAGGACCAGCTATTTTGATGCAGTGAGGGCTCTTGAGGACGTGGACTTCCCTCTGGTAAATTTGTTAAAGTCCAAAAAAGATGCCGGGATGGATGAGGTCCTAGATTGCTTTATCCTGGACGGACCCTTAGCTAACCTCCCGGAAGCTGCTCACCTGCAACCGTGTCTTGAGCAGCTTTTCGTCCCCATCTATCATTCTAATGATAAGGCCATCGTTGGGGAGACTTCTTTGTCCTTCGCTTTGCTGAATGTTCATTCTCGTGCTGAAGGAGCGAAGAAGCATGCTGCAGCTCTTCGCCAGCTGATGATGGAGATAGTTTCTAACCCCCTGTCTTCTTAGACTTGGGTGGGTGAAACTAGTACTTCTGCGGCTCCTCTCTCCGTTAAGGACTTTGATGAGGTGGATACGGACGAGGCCCTAGGGAGCGTAGTTGCCATCCCTAAGTTTGAAGCCTGTCGCTTTTAGGTTGTGTCGTGACCGCATGTGGTCTATTATGACAGTTTTTGTGTATAACTTTTATGATGTTTTGTATACCGCGGCCGTCTGTGGCTATTTCTGCGGCTTCTTTTGTAATATGAATGCTAGTTTAACATGTTCATATATTTTGCTATCTTTTATTTATTACTGGTGTACGTTCGTAATAGATAGTCGTGAATATTTGTAGGTTATTCTCCCGGTGCAAGGTTTGCATACCTCTAATGCACCTTAGCTCATTTTTGGTTGCTTAACCTTTAATTTTACGGATAATATATTTGCGAAGGTGGCTCTTGCGTGCGCGTCTTAACAATTAATATAATCTTTGCCAAAGTAAAAAGACTAACAATGTAAGGAATTTAAAACTCGTGAGGGTGCTAACCCCACTTTTCAGTAAATTAATACATTACAAGTTATAAGATAAATTGAGATATTGCCCTCCGGATACATCATATCGTGAACGGGCGTTCTACATTTCATGTATATAACACTTTTTAAGTTACAAATGATTCCTGTCAGCTGGGAGTTCATTCCTTTATAATTATTTTAAGTTTGTATCTGCTCCTTTCCAAGCGATTCTGCAAGCTTCGTACGGTCTTCCCGTTTGGGTCCATAGTTTGCCTTCATATCCCTGGCGTGACTTGCGGCGTTGCTGCGGTAAACATGCGCTCTGGCTTGAAACTTGTGCAGGCGGACCTAGAGTTGTAATACCTTTTCCCATTTTGTTTTGCTTTTATGCTTCTTGTTGCTTCTTGTTCCCTCGTTTTTTCCCATATGAGGTCCAGTTTATTTCAAGGGGTCTCATCGTTCTTTATCGGGTCTACTTCCATAGTCCGGAGCGTTGGCATGCCTATTTTCGCTGGGATGACAGCTTTTGTACCGTATGTTAGTGAAAATGAAGTTTCCCCATTACTTGATTTGATCATTATGCGGTGGGACCATAGGACATGTGAGAGTTCTCCCATCCAGTCTTTGCTTCTTTCATCTAATCTAGCTTTTATTTCCTCCCCCAAACTTCTGTTTGCTCTTTCAATCAAGCTATTTGTTTGTGGGTGCTTCCGGAAAATGAACAAAGCCTTGCGGATACATAGTTTTTGCACCAATCTTTGAATGGGTTGTCGCGGAACTGTTTTCCATTGTCTGATACAATTTCCACTGGTAGACCAAATCTGCAGACAATGTTGTCCATTACGTACTTTTAACTGATTGCATGTGAAGTTCGAGGGCTTGGCTTCGATCCATTTGGTGAAATAGTCAATAGCGACAATCAAGAATTTAACTTTGCCTGGGCCCTTCGAGAAGGGTCCGGCTCTGTCGATCCCCCATTTGTAAAATGGCCACGGCGATGTTATAGGAGTTAAATTCTGTTGCGGGTTTCTTGGGACGCGACAATGGACTTGACAATCATTGCATTCCCTTATTAACTTTCGTGCGTCCATATGCATTGTTGGCCAATAATATCCTGTTCGGATAGCTTTGGCAACCACAAATCTAGGACCGGAGTGCATGCTGCACGACCCTTTAAGTATTTCTCTAAGGACGTAGTTTGCTTGGAGCAGTCTGACACATCGGAGCCATGGTCCTAAAAAAGATTTCTTGTACAAAGTTCCATTGATCATGGTGTACCTGGCTGCTTTGCGACGTACCGCCCTGGCCTTCTTTTTATCTGCCGGAAGGATTTCCTTTGTAAGGTACTCGCATATAGGTGTCATCCATGTGCTGCCTTCTTCTTCTACTACGGTGAGGATTTCTTTTTCGTTTATCGGACTTATCCTTCTGTGCTTTTACTAAGTACCTGTTTTATGAGATGTTGTTTTTTTTTACCAAAGCTTGTGGATGCGATCTTGTTAGGCGTCTGCTTTCCTAGTTTTCGCTTCTGTGGTACTTGCTTGTTGGAAAATTCCCTGAAGCTTCTTGCGAGCGTTTGTACTTTGTTCAAATATGGGATCATGCTGATTATTTGGCCCGACATAAGAGCCATATACTTGATTGGCTACAAGTCTTGAGTCTACATGTGCTTGCAGGTTCTTTACGCCCATTTGTTCTGCGATCCGAAGACCGGCTATTAATGCTTCATATTCGGCTTCATTGTTAGTAGCTTCAAATCTGAACCTCATAGCGTATGTGAACTCTTGCCCCTCCGTATTTGTTAATTTTTAGTCCTGCTCGGAGCCGTATACACAGAGAACGTTCCGTCAGTGAATAAAGTCATGGCTCCAGTAGTTCTTTGGTTCAGTCTTTGAGCTCGTCCAGAGACTCTTCCTCTGGTCGTTCCACAATAAAATCTGCTAATATTTGCCCTTTGATTGCAGTCCTTGGCCTATATTGGATATCATATCCTTCTAGTTCAAACTTCCATTTTAGTATTCTCCCAGAGAATTCTGAACTCGATAGTAGTTGCTTTATTGGTTGGTCCGTTATTACGACAATTGTGTGTGCTTGGAAATATCTTTTCAGCCGTTTGCTTGCGCTGATAAAGGCTAACACCAGCTTTTCTATGGGAGTATAGTTGATCTCTGGCCCTCGTAGGGCACGGCCCCCCCCATCCCCCCCTCCTTAAAAAGTATACTTGGTACTTGTTTGCCTTCCTTGTCCGGTCATTATATGGACTGCTACTGATTACTTCTTTGGCTGCGGCCAAGTATACGATTAGTTCCTCCTTTTCCTAGGTGCGTATTAGGCATTGGGAGTTCTGCGATGAAGCTTCTTCATTTGTTTGAAGGCTGCTTCGGCCTCCTGAGTCCATTGGAAGTCACTCTTTTTTGTGCACTTTTTCAAGGTTTTGGGATAAAATGTGAAAGGCTAGTGATTTTTCGTTGACTTTGACAAAAAAACTGTTTTAAATTGTAGTTTCCCATTCAGCTTTAGTTACGTCCTTGAGGCATCTCGGAGATGGCAAGATAAGGACCGCGTCGGCTTTTTTCGGACATACTTTGAGTCCGTCAGTATTTACTTTATAGCCCAAGAACATCCCCTCTTGCATTCCGAAGGAGCATTTTTTGGATTCAGCTTCATGTTTATTTGCCGGAGAGTTTTGAATGTTTCTGTTATGTCGCGGATAATTTCTTCTTCCGTACGGCTTTTTATGACCAAGTCGTCGACATATACCTCCAGGTTGCGCCCGATCTGTCTTTGGATGCCTGTCTATAAACGCTGATAGGTCGCCTCCAGCGTTTTTCATGGCCAACGGCATCTTTGAATTAAATAGTATCCCTTGGTCTTGTTGGTAAATGCTGTTTTCTCTTCGTCTTCTTTTGCCATTTTAATTTGGTGGTATCCTTTATATGCGTCCAGGAAGCATTTGAAAGGATATCCACAGAGAGACTCTATTTTCCAATCTATTTCTGGCAATGGGTAGCAATCCTTGGGACATGCATTGTTTAGATCTTTGAAATCTACACACATTCGCCAGGTTCCATCATGCTTCTTGACCATTACCGGGTTAGATAGCCAACTGTGGTAATGAACTTCTTTCATGATCCCGGCATCCACCAGTTTTTCCACTTCTTCTTGGATTGCTTTGTTTCTTTCCGGTGCTTGCCCTCTTTTCTTTTGCCTGACAGGTGGGCATCCCTCCCGGATATTCAAGCGATGTTCCGCAATGCTTCGTGGGACGCCCGTCATATCCGCTGGCTTCCAGGCAAAGACGTCTAAGTTTTGTCCAAGTAGAGTGCATAGTTCCTTGCGTCTTTTTCCCATTAGGGTAGACCCTATGGCTATTGTTTGCTCGGGGTATTCCAGATGAATGGCCACTCTTATCTTTTCTTCTAATATTTTGCCAGCTTCTGGGGGCCGTGTGCTAGGTCCGGAGATCATTGCACATTCCATTGGGATGATCCTGCTACTTCGTAATGTTACAGTTCCTCCTTCAACTGGGAACTTTAACATTCCATGTGCCATGGATGGTATGGCATGAATTTTCCTTATACCCGGCCTGCCTATTATTCCATTATGTTGGGATGGTGCCCTGACAACCATGAAGTTCATCTATACGGAAGTGGAATGCCCTTCGTCACCTATTTTCACTAGCAAGGATATCTGGCCCAGCGGCCAAATGGTTTCCCCACTGAATCCGGTTAGGTATGTGGTAGGCGGAACCATCTGGCTTCTTATTTCAGGCAGGAGCCTGATGAAACAGTGTTCGTATAAGATCTCTGAGGATGCTCCTCCGTCCACGTACATTCGGTGCACGAAGTGCCCCCCTGTCTCAGCCTCAATGATCATTGGTCCCTCCGTTCCGTCCTCGTCTCCCAGAGGTGGGAAAGATATTGTTGTCTCCGGAGAGAAACTCTGGGTAACCTTTTGCTTGGCTACTTTTTCCCATGGTTGGATCATCAGGATGGCTAGTGGTCTTTCCTTTTCGGTCGTATCTCCCTTCTTGGGTGCCTTTGGCTTGTCGCTCTGTTTTAGTTCTTTGATGAATTGTGACAATTTACCTGCCTTGATCATTTCATCTATCTACTTTCTCAACTGCATGCATTCATCCGTATTGTGGCCCGTATCCGCATGGAATTCACAGTATTTGTTTGGATCCCTTTTATCCGCAGGGGTTACCATTGGTGGTGGAGCCTTGAATTTTCCTTTTTCTAAAGCGAAAATTTCTTTCGGGGTCTTTGTAAGAAGTGAGAACCTGTCTGGCTTCCGTTCCGGCCTGTGCTTGTTTTTGAAACCCTTTTTGAAACTCGAGTTTATGGTTCCCCACTTCTAGTGGCATCCATGGGGCGCGGGTGGCTTTCTTTTTTCTTCCCGGTCCATGACTGAATCGGCAACATTCCCTTGTAGATAAAGACGTAGTTTTACCCTGTACATTTTCGTCCATTGACCTTGGGATTTATTCGTATAAACACTTAAACAACTCTGGGTTTGTTATCCCATGCATTAATCCTGAGATACCTTCATAGCATTCCGGCGCTCCTTCCATGTCCAGGACTCCTTCTGTTGTATCCTTCTCCATGAAATCCTTCGTGGGAACTCTCCGTCCCTTTTGCTTGATGTGATGTAATCTCCACTGATCCATAATGTGTTTTGTTTGCTGGCGATAATTTTCCTAAATGCTGCCACTTAGATCTTCATAGTTGTCAATGGTATTTTGAGGGAGTTTTTTGTCGAACCAGACTCTAAGCATTCCCCAGTAGCGTCGAGTTGAGAACATGTGGCACCATGTTGGCATTTAGCCATCTTCTCCTAGTCTTTGCAGTGGACTGAAATAGCTTTATATGGTCTTTCGGATCCCTACTTCCGTCGTAAGTCTTGACATGGCTAGGCATCCTTGTCCTTAGGAAGTCAAAATGTCGGATCCGAGTTGTGAAAGGGTTTCTTTCTTCACACGTCCAAGGCTGGGAGAGATCATCTTTGTAGGTATCTGACCTGTGCCTTTTTGATTTGAGCTTCCAGTGACCCCCTTCGCTGTCTTCGCTCTCTGAATATCCGCTAGTTCTTCGGGACGATGTGCCCTCATGATGATACTTTCTTGCCGGTACCCTGGTCGTTCCCATTTGCTGGGAACCTGGTGGTAACTATCAAGCGAATATACCGCTGCTGGTTCTTCTTTTCCTTCCCCCCGGTCTATTGAACACACCTACGCAACCACCTGCCCTCCTTTCCGCGCCCGAAGTCCTTGTGAAGGAGATCGGTTTTGCTTGAGTCTTCTGAAGACGCTGGCGACTAACGACGGGCTTCGGGAGTGCTTGCGCCCGTGCCTTCTTTTGGGCTCTGTCCGGGCAGTTGGCGTTTTAGATTCGGAGTCATTTGACTCATCCATGTTTTCCCTTGGTATTCTCCCCACAAGATTTCATTGCCGTAAAGTAGGCGCGCGCCTTTTACTGCTTTGACTTATCTTGTTGCTAATTCCTTTCTTTTGCATTTTTTCAGCAATAAACGGTAAAAGTTGGTGGTAGTTCTTGTCGCACAATTTCTCCTTAGAGCTTCATTGGACACAGGTTCCTCGAGATTTTGTGGACCACTTTTTCCCCCAGTGTTCCGCACAACGGATGTGGGAATTGTTGAGGTTTGTTGTTCGTGAGTGCTCATGGTGAGTTTTTTAAAAAACGTGGTCGCGTTTGGGTCCCACGGATGGCGCCACTTGTTAATACAAAATAAGTGTCGGGTATAGACATGGGCTCAAATCCTGCGTTGGATTGGGCTTCCAGATAATTTGAGCGTTGGGTTTTGTATTAGAGCAAGAGAAATGACGATTTCCTACACAATCAGATAAAGACCATTAGCCTTACCGTAGGGACGGACCCCACGGTTAGACTCCGGCGTGAAAGTAAGTAAACATGTAGAGAGAGAACGTATCAGAGTATAGAGTGAGAAAATTATACTGTTCATTGTGTATTAGGTCCCTATTTATAGGGGTCTAGCATTATGGTTTCCTAGTATTTCGTAGTGGCCAGAGTGGGTCCCTTATTGGGCAAGGTTCCGAAATAACCGTGTATACGGACACGTGTGCTTTCCGTGGACGAAAGTATCCTATAGTTAGGTCTGCGTCTGTTTTGCTGTGTCCAGTCCGTGACTAATGCAGGATTGAGTTTAGTTAAGGCCCATTATTGATAGCCCAGAAGCCCAAGTGATAGCGTGGTCCAAGCCCAGAGGCTTGGTATACCTATTATATGTCATCAATGAACAACTATAATTTGTTTTTTATCAACCAAAATTCAATAATAAAGCCTAATTAAGAATCATTTATGCTATCAAAATTACTAAACTATTAATGCTTTTAGTGGGGATTTTAATCGAACACCTTGTGTTAAACAGGAAATGTTAAAACATGTCATCAAATAACAACAACAAAGCTAAATATTGCACAATTATTAAGCATACTCTATATAACACAGATTTTGGAAGTTCAAATGCCAAATTTTGATGTGGACATTAAATAAAGTTACCTTTGAAAGTGGAAGCAAAGGGGGAATGTTGGGAGTTTGTGGCTTGGAGAGATTTCATTAGAACAAATTCATTAGGAGAGAAAGAACACATTAAAGGAGGGAAATCAAAATTTTCATTTGAATATTTAATGAAAAATGGCACTTCATTTTGGGGATGGAGGGTTTTGGCGGAAACTGGAATGAGGGATTTTGGACGGGGGTTAAAAGATGTCCCTGAATATTAATTGTTGTTATATATTATTTATTTAAGTTTTTTTTTCTTAAATTATACGGAGTAACTACACATTGGTGTAAAAAAAACTCGACTCGATCCGAACCCAATTAAGCCTATTCGAGTCAAAAATATATTTCGGGTTATTCGGGTCAACCCGAATACTAATTGTGGTATGATATCGGGTTGAACATTTTTAGCTAACTAGGGTTCAGGTTGACCCGATTGACCTGGATTTTTTTTATATAAATTTTATATATTTTCTATTTAGAATTAGGGATGAGCATGGGTCTAGAACTGGTGGAACCGGAACCGGAACAGATAGATCCGAGAACCAAAATTTTGAGAAAAGTAGGAACCGAGAACCGAACCAAAAAATATATTTCGGTTCCGGTTCTGGTTCCAGTTCTGGTTCCGGTTCTTTGATTCTACCCGAATAGGAACCGATTTTGTGGAAGCAAAAAAAAACTCATGCACTAATGAGTTAAGCTAATAAAAAGCACAAAAAAATTATTTTTTAAGCATTTGCAATAACTTTTGTTAAAAGCAATAATAAAGCATAAGTTCAAATTAACAATCATTCTATAGTTCACACGTTTAATAACTGCATAAAATCCAAAAAACAAAATAAAATAACTTCAAATTTTGTCCAACAAAATACCCAGAACCATTTATATTTCCACCGTTTGTTTCTCTTTATCTCTTCCGGATAGTTTTTCTAATTGTTCCATATCAAAATCTCATCGTCTTTAATAAAATATTTAACATCATCCCAGCATTCTACTTTCAAACGATTTATAATGGGTACAATGATCTTGGTATTTGCTCCTACTTGTAATGCACAACATGCCACAACTTCTGACACACAAGGACATATTTAAGGTCGTGAAGCAACTAGCATAATAGATACGAATGCAAATAAAAATCAAATATATAACTTACCTTTATTGTTTTGATAATGATGATAGTTTTTTATGTTTTAATGGACTAAAGCTTAGGGTTTAAGCTATTTAGCTGTTTTTTAAGTAGGCTACTAGGTTTTTTATGGTATGTATAATTTAAGTAAGAGAAAAATGACATAATTATAGAATATTTGGGTATTCGGTTCCGGAACCGAGAACTAGTGGAACCGATCCAAGAACCGAAAAATCTCAAACTCAAGAACCAAAACCGAAACCTACAGTTCTGGTTTTGATTCGTTTCTTCTTGGTTCCGATTCGGTTATTGGTTTCGATCCGGTTCTTTTGCTCATCCCTATTTAGAATACTAAAAAAAGGAAAATATATAAATTTTAGTCATATTCGGGTGACCCAATCCTAGTTAACCCGACCCGAATTGACTCGAAACCGAGTAACCCGAATTCAAATAGGGTCGAATTCGGGTATGAAATTTTTAGCCTTGATCCGTCTTTGACCTGACCATAGTTGACCCAAACCCGACTAATACCCCTAACTACACATGCCGTTTAAAATAATTTGAACTAAGTGTTATCTTTTATATTTAAAAATGCAACACTTAGCAAAAACGTTGCATTCTCTTCTCTAATATTGCAACACTCACAATAAAGTGTTGCATTAAATTTCCAAATGCAATACTTATTACATAAATGTTGTTTAATTACTATTGTTCTCTAAAAAGCTAACAATTTTTTAAAGTGTTGCATTAGGCATATTTTGTTGTAGTGCAAGTTGTTGTAATTGTTTAGTGTTGTTTTAGCAGTGATCAATATCGTTGTGATTCTTATAGCATCTCGTTAGTTTTTGTTTGATTTATGTTATTTGAATACCAAACTTTATTTGGATATCAATGGATAAATCCGTACCCTCCATCTTCATTTGATCTAATCGACGAGATTAAACCCAACATTTTTAAAAACACACTTTCATCTTCTTTATTCAAATATTAATATCTACTAAACCTTTAATCGTTAAGCGAAAAAAATATATATCTTCACGACGAGAATTTAATTATCTAGGAATAAGCACGGTACCAGATTGGTACCGAACCCGTACCGAATTAATGGTACCTATTTTTTCTCGAGCATGAAACGGGTGTACCGGTACTGTACCGAACAGGATTCGTGTACCAGAACTGATACCGGTACTTGGTACCGGGAAACCGGTACCTATCTGGTACTTCCTATTTAGATCAAAAAAAGAATTATAGATTTCACGCCAGTAACTTTTTTGACAACAAAAAATGATATAATGTGCATTTTCGAGTGATTTCGAACCAGGGTTCGTTATCATAACCCGAATCTGATTCATTAATATTCAACATTAAGGTTTCTTCAAAAAATTTGTCATCTCACTGCATAAATCAATACATGTGAGTTAGATACAAAATAAACTAATAATCATTGATATAACTATGAATATTGCTATATGTGAACTAGATATAATAAGCTAATAACTGTTAGTATATACTAATAATATACTCGTATGTGACTAATAACTTTAGTCCACCAACTAATATATATATGTATATGTATATATATTTATATACGTATATATATACATATATATGTATATATATATGTATATATATGTATATACTAAAAATATACTTGTATGTGACTAATAACTTTAGTCCACCAACTAATATATATATGTATATGTATATATATTTATATACGTATATATATGTATATATATACATATATATACATATATATATATATATATCTATATTATATGTATATATGTATATGTATATGTATGTATATGTATATGTATATATATATATATATAGGGATGAGATCATGAGAAAACCTTATTTTGGTGGAAAACCCAGAAAACCTAGAAAAACCAAACAAATGCCCTAAAAAAAACAAACAGATGCCCTAAAAAACTAGGGCATCTGTTTGATTTTTTTAGGGCATCTGTTTGGTTTTCTGGGTTTTCTAGCAAAATATGGTTTTCCCTAGAACCCATCCCTATATATATATATATAGTTATATGTTTTTTCTTTTTACAAAAACACCCCCCTAAACTTTTTAATATTTGCAACTTTTTTATATAACAAACTTTATTCGTCAAATATATAGCAAATATCTAACGCATTCGTTAATAAAAAAATACCGTTGCGAAGAGCTCTAAATTACGAACAAAACGAGCCCAATATTGATATTTTTTTGACGTACGTACGCTTTTATAAAAAATGTTAAAGTTTGATATATATATTTATATGTTTTTTCTTTTTACAAAAACACCCCCTAAACTTTTTAATTTTTACATCTTTTTTATATAACAAACTTTATTCGTCAAATATATAGAAAATATCTAGCGCATTCGTTAATAAAAAAATACCATTGAGAAAAGCTCTCAATTACGAACAAAACGGGGCCAATATTGATATGCTTTTGACGTACGTACGATTTTATAAAAAATGAGCCCAAAATGTTAAAGTTGATATATAAATAAATATATTAAACTTTAACATTTTTTATAAAATCGTACGTACGACAAAAGCATATCAATATTGGGCTGGTTTTGTTCGTAGTTTAGAGCTCTCCGCAACGGTATTTTTTTTATTAACGAATAAAGTTTGTTATATAAAAAAGTTGTAAATATTAAAAAGTTTAGGGGGTGTTTTTGTAAAAGAAAAAACATATAAATATATATATCAAACTTTAACATTTTTTATAAAATCGTACGTACGTCAAAAGCATATCAATATTGGGCTCGTTTTGTTCGTAATTTAGAGCTCTTCGCAACGGTATTTTTTT
>BQNB010013984.1:39247-76053 GCA_026074375.1 Tanacetum coccineum | reverse complement strand
ATCCGAGACCAAAATAGGGGAATATTTTTTACGTAGCTTATTAGAAAAACCCTTTTACTTACAGTTTTGATCGTCTATTCCTTAATAGTGTTGGTGTGTTTTATGTTTTAAGGTTTTATCAAATTAATGTTTTATTTAAATTTTTATGTTATTAGTTTATTACTTGCTTATTTTAGCTTATTTTTTTTTATAAAGTTTGTAAGGTTTTAATCTTATAAAGTTTTTATCTTTTCATAAAAATCTTTATTTTTAGCCATTTAAATTAATAAAGTTTGCATTTTTTGGTTTAATGATTATTTTCATATTATCTTTTAGTTAAAGTTTTAATCTTTTCACATTATTAGGCTTGGAGTTGAGATCCACAAAGACCCCCACATTGTCATAGATCTAATGAAACCATCTAAGCCATCCATCTATGATTGATCCAAGGGTTCAGATTTTACCCCTCTTTAACACTGAAGGGGTATTTGTGTCACATATTTAAACATAAATAACACACATTCTCCGGCGAACTCTACCAATCCAACAAACATCAAAACCACTTTAAACAAAAAAACCACAGACATCAAAACCAATCGCCGGCGACCAATCCAACAAACTTTTTCCGGCGAACTCTACCAACAAAAATGACGAACACGCCGACAAGCAGCCTTCCTCTGGCGACGACTACTAAACTTCCTCCGGCGACCATCACGGCTACCAACCTTCCTCCGGCACCAACCTCCACCACCACCAGTCACCTTCCTCCGGCGACCTCCTCGACCAATCACCTTCCTCCATCGACATCCACGGCCAGGGCTTGTAATATAAATGAAGCAGATTTGTTTGTTGTTCCGGTTGTTGGAGAAGAAAATCTTCTTATAGAGGCTGAAATAGAAGAACTTGATGATGTTACTATGAATGAAGATGTAGAAGCCAATGTCATTCTACAACCAGGTAAATCATATATGATTCTGTGTAAAAAAATGTTTTTTGATGAATGTGATGTGTTTGTTATATGAGTATTGTGTTTGTTAAATGATTCTGAGTATTCTGAATATTTAGGAAAATCATATATGAGTCATGTGAATCATACATGATTCATGTTGAATCATATATGATTCATGCATATATTTGAATCATATATCATTAATAGTAAATGTACCTAACACAAAATCATATATGATTCTGTAACAGTTAAAATCAATACACCAAGACCAAGTTTATACCTTCACAATGAGACACCCGGAGGAACGACATATTGGGAACCAAATGTTGATGAGCCGTACTTACCTCTTGAGGGGAAACGTTTTGATACGATAGAGGAATGTGTTGAGTTTTATAGTGTTTATGCTGAAAATGGAGGTTTTGAAGTTAAAAAATCGGCACAAAAGAAAACTAAAAGTGGTATGGTTAGATCAAAGTATGTCATGTGTAACAGGGAAGGGGTTCCAAAGGAGATAAACATTAACACATTGGATCCTCAAAACAATGATAAACAAGTTAGGAATACGAGATATCGTATAACAGGTTGTATGGCACGAATAAAGGTTGATTTGGATCATGTTTCGGGAAAGTATGAAATAACTAAGTTTGTTGCTAAGCACAACCATCAATTGCTTCAAAAAGAGTATAAGCATCTAACAAAGAAACAAAGAAAGATGCCTCAAGCCGAAAAAATGTTTGTTGTGAGAGCTTCAACAATGATTGATGGTGAATCATATATGATTCATGGAGAATCATATATGATTCATATGTCATTTTAATTGAAGTATTGTGATTTTCTAAAAAAAATCACATGAATTATTTATAGGTATGACATGGTTTTTGTTCCACTCACCGAGATAGATAATCACTTAAAGTGCGTGAACTTTGGCTCAGGAATGCTTTTAAGAGAAGACACAGAAGCTTACACATGGCTACTAACATCATTCATGACTGCTCACGAAAAGCAACCGACAATGGTTGTAACGGATTGATTGTAGCAATCTTATACACGTAAAATGATATAAGTATAGAAAATTACCAAACTACCCTTGAGGACAAAGGTAATGAGGATAATTCTCACAAATATATATAATAATACGTATATTTACCGGTAAGTGATTACCGGGTCGTTAAGTCCCAACGATTTATGAAATTGAGACCACGTTTGTTGTTTTGACAATGATTTGAATTGGTTCAAAGATGGTTTGTTTTCTAGAATCCTAAAAATGAGCAAATTTAAGGACAATTAAACAAAACTTTAATAACGGGAAATTAATTTTTAACTAAAAACGCAAAACGGGAACCCTAAATGTAGATAAAAAACCCTAAATTTCCAAAATTAAACCTAAAATGACTTTTTCACTTTTAATATACTTTAATTGAGTAAAAAGTAAGTTTAAAGAAAACTAGAACAAAAAACGGAGTTGAAATGAGCTTAAAAACACGAAAAACGTGAACGGGAACGAATCCCGTTCTTTAAAAATTGAAATTTTGCAAATTAAACCCTACGGAAGCAAAACTAATTTTCCTAGAAACTATATGATAAAAGAAAATTTTCTAAAAAAGAATTATATTTTTTTGATTATTTTTCTATTTTTTATGATTTTTTAAAGTTTTTAATAAAAATAAATGTTTAAAAATACTAAACTAATTATAAAAATTCTAAAAAAATTATAGAAAATAGCTTGAACTAAAAGGAATCTAAGAAAAATAAGCTTGGTTACACAGCTTATCGAATAAGCTACGAAATAAGCTTAAACAGCTTATTAACCTAAAAGGTTAAAATGTATATAAGTAATAGATTTTGCAAACCTAGAATGAAAAAGACCACAGTGCATGTTGGTAGTGAGTGTGTGGTGTTGTGTTGCTATAAAGGTTGAGGATGTTGAGGTCGGGGGTTCGAGCCTTGCTCACCCCCGATTTCCATCTTCCCTTTTTTTTGAAAACTTATAAAAACAAAGTTGTAGACAAGCTAAAAATAAGCACTTTTACTAAAAGAAATTATTTTTGAAAAGTCCTAGATAAGCTGTAAAACAGCTGAAAACATGACAGCACTACTTAACTTTATTTTTGGTTTTTTTAGAAAACTTTATAAGCTACAAATTCTAAGATAAGCTAAAAACAGACCAAATAAGCTACAAACTACTTAATAACTAATCTAATAAGCTAAACTAAGCTAGAAATGAGCACAAAGAACAGGCTATAAGCTATAAAATCAAAATAAGCTCTTAATGGAAAACTACAAACCAAACAGACCCTAGGCAGACTTTGAGCTTAAAATCAAGCTAACTAACAAGAATTTTAAACAAAACAGCTTATACCTACTTAGAGCCTATCCTAAAGACTACCTAAAACAGTTCTCAAAAAGTATTTTGAACTTCATTTAAGCTGAGAAAAATCTAATTGAAAAAGCTGTTTATGCAAAATACTCTATTTTTGGTTTTCATGAAAAGATAGGAACTAAAATGCAGGCTATAAAACAGATAACTAAATAAGATTTTTAAACAAAAATAAGCCCTAACCTATCTACTTTAGCCTATAATCTACTTGTGCACAAAATTCCAAAAGCTAAAAACATCTTTTACCTATTGAAAATTAAGCTAGAAAATGGTAATTTGCAATATAAAACTGCTGATGCAGTTGGCAGGAACTAGATCCAATACTCAATTTTAAATGGCACGGTCCTTAAGATATGTTTCCAATGCCATTAACACACTAGGAAAAGAACATTTATAGCAACAAAAGCAGCTTAGAAGAGAATCAAGCTATTAAAGCATAGGAACTTAGAGCTTATGACCATAGCCTCAATAAATCAATCCTATAATCTTAATACTTGAAATATAAACCTTAAAATCAAAACTTACTTGACTAAAATTGCTAAACTCAACTTATGAAATAAGTACCAATGACCTTAACCCATACTTGAAACCAAACTAACCCATTTTACACTTGTGCCAAACACCCCTTTAAACCTAATAAATTCCATTTTAGTTTATGAAATAGAAATTTAGTGATTAAAACTTAAATACCAGATAATGAACAGATTATAACAACCTAAACAAGCAATTATCAGCAAATAAGCCAGAAACAATAAGCTACTAGTTATGCTAACTATTTTTGAGTTTTTGACAGTTTTATGAATCAAAACTAAGAAAACTAAGATCTATGCTATAAAACTTAAAAACAGATATTCAAACATATTTAATAAGCACAAATAGACAGAATTAAGCACAAATAAGCTAGACTATAAGCAGAATATAAGCTTATGCAAAATTAAAGCTAAGATACTTGAAAATTAAAGGAAACTTACAAAAGCCTTAGCTAAACAAAGGCAATAGTGCTCAAAAGAGCTTTCAACAGCTCTAGCTTATCACAAGGATAAGCTAGTAAGGTCCTATGAACTCATCCATGGCTAGTTCATCATCCAAAAGCTCAAAATCCATTTAGCAAAGGTATTTGACTGATTTTAAGAGTTTAAATAGATTAGATGCTTATTATGAGCTCAATTTGAGCTTAGAGACTCAAAGAGCTTGTATGAGCTTATTAGGAGCTTTTGAAACAGTAACATGAGAATTTGAGGATTTAAAAACTTGTAAGGTAAAACGGATTAGGTAAAAACAAAGGAAGATTTCATTAATATTAAAACTGATTACAATAAGGTGAAAGTAAGAGTACAATAAGTTGGAAAAGTTACACTACTTAAGCTTAAATTTTGAAAGCTAAAAATTACAATTTAACTAAAAATTTTCAAAGCTAAAAACTAGATATCTTTAAAACTACTCCTAGATGCCCTGTGAGTAAGGAGATGCCTTGTATTTAAACGTTGTTAGACACTCTTATTCATCCTGGCCCTTCCTTTAATTTCAATCATTGGATCATAACTCTTATCCGTAGGATTAGATTTGATCACACGGATTGCCAACATGGCATTCCGTGTGTCAGTCCATTTGTGCTTCTTTTACACTCACTTTAGTGTAAAAATCCATTTCCCCGTGTGTTTCTTTCCATGCCCGTGTGTCATTCCCCTTGTCCAAAATGACCAATCATAGCTCTTGAGGTGACGTTTTTGTTGCTGACATGTAGCTTAGTACTAGAATTATTCTTCCACATCATCAATTTCCATTTGCCCTTTGTTTTTGACGCAAGGTAAAATGAAGAAGAAGATAAACAGTAACAACAACATTTCGCGCCCTTTTTTACTTATAAGGGTGCGTTTGATTTCTTTTTACCCGGGGCTTATACTCGTTGACTTTGGGCTCGGGATATTGGATTTGGGCTTGGGTTTGTTTTTGGGTTATTATAAGGAGATAACGAGTGTTAACTCTTTATATATTAAAGAGTTAACACCGTTAGGGTTTAGAGACCATTTTTGCAATTAGATTTAACTTAGGGGCTGTTTTGGTAATTTAGAAGGGATTTTTGTCTCTTGTTAGATGACCAGTGTTGACCAATGGTTGACTTTGGTTGACCTTGAAAGCATTCTCCCGGCTCTTGTACACTATATCCGTTTCTGTGTCCGTGTTTGTCCGGTTTTGACCGTTTTCTTGTGATATTTGCATTATTCGTACCTACACAATCACAAAGACAAAACAAGCAATATACAAGCATTTTAAGCACAATTTTGCCTTTTTAGAGACATTTTTGATATAGAAAGGATATGTGATTTCTCACATATCAGTTGTTATCTCTCAAAAGAAGTTGATTATTAATCTATCAACTAGAATGGGGACTCAATTCCTCAAGATTCTGGAAAGAAAACAAATGGATATATGTAAGCATACAAATCCATTGTATGAACCATTTAGAGTTTAAATCGATGCATCGTCTAAATAGTCATTAAATCGCAACCTCAATTTTGCATAATTAATAGCTCAATGCGATGAATTACTTCTAAATTATTAAATGAAAATGAGAGAAAAACTTGTGTTGTTATATGGGGCCATATTATAATATACACAACAACAACAAAAAAAAAAAATTAGTATCATGCCAATATGTTATTATAAATTCTCCCTTTTATAATTGGTTTTTGGCTATAAACCAAACATATCACATTTCAGTTTTATTTGCGCAAATTACTTCACCTAAATGCACATATACGTGATATAGAAGAAGGATAATTCTTTCAGGAGGAGAGAGGTAGCTGAATATTCAAAATGAATTATCATATTCTATTGATCCTCGAAATAATTTTATGAATTTATTATTCAATAGATAATCTAATAGCCATACATAAATATTGGCCAAAAATAAAATTGCAGCTACCCATGCTCTGATTATAAGTTGTCCCTCAATGACACTATTTTATTATGACATGCCTCAAGCATGGTAGACAAATCGATTTCAAATAAAATCCTCGATGAAAAATATAGAGCATGAAAACAAGATGGTTGTTCGAGGTATAAAAGACCCCATGATAGTCTCATAAAGAGACACTAGACATTAAGGTTCCAAAGAACCTCAGATAGCTAATGAGATCTCAATAAATTCTATCTTGTCTTGAATTATATGGAATGGAATCGGAAACAAAACGACGTCGATAAATTTGTCTACATATAATATATTGCATGCTATTATGCATGATGAGGATCATAAATCAATTAATATCCAAATGTGCGCTCAACGAAATGATTGGCCAACATAAAAAGACATAGTATCTTGCAAATACTAAAAGTATTGGAACGTGAAGTTCATACACGTCAATGTGTAAAATCTATTGGATATACATCGGTTTTTGTGCGAAACCGAAATAAGAGCTCTAAAGTTATGTGCTTTAATACTTGAATTGTGAAATAAATAAATTCACAAAAACAATAAGCTGATTATTAAGAGACATATTGTCTCGAAGTGGATGTAAATATCTTATCGATATTTTATGAGATAAGCTATATAAAAGTTTTTATTTTTCCCTAAAATAGGTTTTATTAGAGCTCTCATTTTCTATGAATGATATGTAATGCCTTAAGAATGGCTTACAAATTCAACTTCTAGAAACAATTAATAAAGTTCTCAATAACTTTATTTGAACAAATTGAATGAATTCTTGTATGGATCAAAATCATTTTGGACGCATCTTATATAAATTGCTTTTGCACATGTCTCTAAGAAAGTGGTCCTCAAGTACCATACATAAGTGCAATTGAGGTTTTGATGTTAATTTTGCAATTAATATGCGTCATAAGAGTATATTTTATCTTTTAATATTTGTAGGCACATTAAATACTTTCTAACCAATGCATTTGATATTGGATTGGAAGCTACACATATATTTTGTTATCATTGCAGGACTTATTCTTAACATCAACAATTTGATGGACTTCATTACAAAGTTGTTGTCAACAAAAGTATTTGAGCAACTCGTTCAGAAGATTAGCATTCGATGCTTGAAATATATACATTAAATTGAGGATGAGCATTATGCGCACTGCACTCTTTTCCTTCATCAAGTTTTTATCACATTGGGTTTTTCTTGATAAGTTTTTTAATGAGACAGTATATACCGTATAATAAACGGTGAATATCCAAGGAATGGTGTTGTTAAATAATACTAATGGGCTTATATATAGGGTACATGTCACAAAAAGGTACCCAATTTAAAGGTCATTTCCAATCAAGGTATCATACTTTTTTTCTTGTATAAAAAGGCACTTAACTTATATTTTTGTCCAATCAAGGTATCCATTAAGTTTTACATTTCAAGTCCACCGGCAACTACCACCACCATCAATCATCTTCACCACCATCATCACTACCATGCACCGCCGCCACCACCAACCCCACCTACTGCCATACATCACAAAAATTAACTTTGATAACTGACCACATTGAATTAACAAGTTAGGTTCACCCGCGCTCTGCTGCGGGATGTTTGGCGGCCGGTGTTTTTGGTTGGACGTGTTAGAAGGTATATTTAAAAAAAAAATAACGGTCGTTAATTAACGACCGATTTCAAGCACTGTTTTGGTGCGTTCTAAAAAAAATAACGGTCGACCGCTAGTGGGGAAAGGGGTATTTTATAAAAAAAAAATTAAAATGATGGTAGTTTTCGTAATTTAACACATAGTGCGAGGGGGTATTTCGTAAATATTTGAGGGGCTATTTCGTAAATAAAAAAAGGAACGGGTCGGGGCGGACCGGGTCGGGTCGACCCGACAATGCCGATAACTAAAAAAATGCGAGTGAATATTTTGGAAAAGAAAGCAAAAAAACAATTTAAAAAAAAAAATTTAAATGTTCGGACCGGGTCGGGTCAACCCGGTGCATTTAATGCAACTTAATGCACCTGAAGCGCGTGGTTAGTTCTATTGTTATTCATAAAAAAAACAGACCGATGACTCAAAAAGTGCGAGAGAGTATTTAAAAACAAAACAATTTTTGTTTCTAAAAAAAAAAAAACCGAACGGACCGGTTAGGTTTACCCGCGTATAAATGCACCCCGGCAATCAACACCGGTGCAATTTTGGTAAAAAAAAAACTAACTGTTAAAAATAAAATATTCATAAAAAAAAAAAAAAAAAAAGATACTGATGACTCCAACATGCGAGAGGTGAATCCGAGAAAAAAAAAAGGAAAATTTTATTTTTAAAATTTTTTGAGACGGAAAAAACGAACGGACCGCTCACACGGAGCGCGAGGTTTGAGGCCAACTTTAAAGTTTTATTCATAAAAAAACAGCATCGATGACTCAAACAGCGCGAAGACGGAATTCCAAGGAAAAAAAAGAACAGTTTTATTTAAAAAAAATTTTCAGGAAAAAAAAAAAAAAAGAAAAAAAATGCGGTAAAAAAAGAAAGAAATAATATGTAAGTTAGATAAGTATAAAACGACAACATCAACACATATTGAAAGTTGAAGGGACCAATTTCAAAAATCCAAACTTTTAAAATTCGTCAAAGCGGTACATATCCCAAATTTGTCAGTTTAAATCACAAACATTAATGCTCACTGTACAAACTGTTATACACTTACTATTCTGGAAATAGTAATGAGTAATGACCTCTGCCGACGAATTTGAAAGGAATTAAAAAAAAAAAAAAAAAAAATTCATTAATGTGGGGGTGGGGCCGGGTCAAAAATATTAATCTGCGACCACGACCCAGCGGCGTGCGTCCTAGCCAATTGTAATATACAAGTTAGGGTCACCCGCTAATACAACGCTCGCTGCGGATGTTTCGCTGGGCCGGTGTTTTTTCAGGTTGGACCGTGATTTTAGAAGGAATCTTTTTGTAAATAAAAAAAAAAAATAACGAGTTCGTTAAGCAACGACTGATTAAGCACAGTTTTTGTGCCTTTTAAAAAAAAAAAACAATCACTCGATGAGTCTCACACCCGCTAGTGGGTACGAAAAGGGGTATTTTACTAAACAAACGATTAAAATGAGGGTAGTTTTCGTACATTTAACACAAAAATTAGTGCGAAAGTTCGGTATCTTTCGTAAAAATTTGAGGGGCTATTTCGTAAAATAAAAAAGAACCGGTCGGAGCGACTGGGTCGCTTGACCCGACTATACCGATAACGGTGCATTTAATGCACCTAAATGCAAAAGGCCATTTAATGCATGCGAGAGGGTATTCCGAAGAAAAAAAAAAGAAATCTTATTTTAGAAAATTTTATTTTAAAAAAAAAGGGAAAAAAAACTGGCGACCGCAAAACAGCCCGTTCGCGGGACGATTATCTAGTCGCGAGGTCTGAGAAACATAAAGATATTAGCGAGTTTGAGAAGCCTTTAAATTTTATTCATAACAAAAACAGACAGATTACATAAAAGAGTGCGAGAGGTATTCCGAGAAAAAAAAAGGAAAGTTTAATTTTAAAAACTTTTTGAGCAAAAAACTGGTAAAAAAAAAATTAATTGTTAACAAAAAAATATTCATAAAAAAACAGACCGATGGCTCCGACAGTGCGAGAGGGTATTTCGAGAAAGAAAAAAGGAAAATGTTATTTTAAAAAAAAATTTAGAAAAAAAAGACCGGAACGATTTAGCGGAAGCGCGAGGTTTGAGGAAACATAAAAGGTTTTATTCCATAAAAAACCAAGACCTGAATGACCTCAAACATCGCGAGAAGGTATTCTGAGAAAGAAAAACGTAAAGTTTTATTTTAAAAAAAATTTTAAAAAAAAAAAACAGATGATTAGCGGAGCGCGAGGTTTGAGGAAACTTAAATGTTTATTCATAAAAAAACAGACCGATGACTCAAACAGCGCGAGAGGGTATTCCGAGAAAAAAAAGTAAAGTTTTATTTTAAAAAGTTTTTGAGAAAAAAAGAGGTTAAAAAAAAAGTCAATTTAAAGAAAGGAAAAAAAAAAAAAAGCCAACCTCATTAAATGCCGGGTCAAAAAGGACGGGTGGCATTAAATTTTTTCGGGTCGGGGCGTCTGCGTATTGTATAGTATATATAATTACGTTATATACATGATATTTTAATTAATTTTTTATACTCTGGGCAATTTGGGCTCTCATATTTCACTATCCACCTGAATATTCGAATAATCAAAGGTCAATGGTTATATAATGTACCACCACACAGTTATTTGCATTATTTAACTCGTTTTCATCCCATATACGATTCTTTTTAGTTTTATTTATCTATTTTTTGATACTTTTTAATTCATTCTTTTTTTGTTAAGATGAATAGTATGGTAATGATCGAGAAGATTAGTGAAAACAAAGTAGAACCAGACCAGAAAATAGAAGATTCAATGACGTGAATGATCACTGTGCTTAAAGATAAGCAGCCTCGTTATTTATGGTGGTTTGATGGTGGAGGCGGTGCTTGGTAGTGATGGTTCTGGGGAGGCTTGGTGGTGGCGAAGATGATTGGTGATGGTGGTAGTTCCCGGTGGACTTGAAATGTAAAACTTAACGGATAATCGTTAAATATTTAACGAAAATACCAAAATTGACCAAAAATATAAGTTGTGTGCTTTTTTATGCAAGATAAAAAGTACAATAACTTGATTGGAAATTACCTTTAAATTGAATACCTTTTTGTGTCATTTTCTTCTTATATATATTTACCATTATCTCAACCGACCCTTTAGGGTTTACATGTATTTATCTTCTCTATAAATACTTGATACTTATAACCTCTTAAATGGATATAACTAAAATAAAATTCTTCCTTCTCCTCATTCTTCTCTTATTCTTGTGTTCTTGTTCTTTACATTTAGAAGAGAAACTAATTACTAATTCACTTGAGGTTGTAAACATTAACCTCTTGCTTTTAAAAGTAAGAAACATACCAATTCATATAATTTTTCCAAAAATCTTAAAGATTTCGAATATATTTTTGAAGTCATATAAATTTTCGCGCATACCGATCTGCATTGTAGTGCCTACTGCCTACAATGCCCATTGTTATGAGTAGAAAGTTAATAAAAAATTTCGCACATAACAATCTACATCGTAGTGCCTACAATGTCCATCATTATGTGTAGAAAGTTAATATTAAACCGAATAGGAATGATCTTTACATATTGCGGCATATTAAGTAACATGTATTCTTTTGTTTGACTTACGTGAGATTAAAAAGCTGTTATGATTTCCATAAGCAGCATTGTTAAAAAAAACAAACTGTTTCATCTCGTCCATCCATTTTATTTTCGTCTAATAGTTTATATTAATTCTTATTTTAATTTAATTAAAAAACCCAATTTCATTTTATTTTTTAAAAATTAAATATCTCACAAACCGTTAATCGTTACGCAAAACGAAATATACCATCGCGACGAGAATTAAATCATTTTTTTATAAAGGGGCACTTCTATATACTTTCGACGAACCTTTTTTTCGATTTTTTTTCAGTCACGTCTGAAAAAATCACATGTGATTTCATAAAATCACATGTGATTGTGATACAAATCACATGTGATTTTTTCAGACGTGATTGAAAAAAAAATTCGAAAAAAGAGTTCGTCGAAAGTATATAGAAGTGCACTCTATAGAAAGATAAAAAAATACTCATCGCGATGGTGTATTTTTTTTCGATCTTTATTCCCGATTTTTTTTCCAATCACGTCTTAAAAAATCGCATGTGATTTGTGATACAAATCACATGTGATTTCATTAAATCACATGTGATTTTTTCAAACGTTACTGAAAAAAAAATTAAAAAAAAAGTCGTCGAAAGTATATAGAAGTGCCCCTTTATAAAAAGATAAAAAAATACTCGTCGCGATACTTTCGACGATCTTTATTTCCATTTTTTTCAATCACGTCTGAAAAAATCACATGTGATTTTTTAAGACTTGATTGAAAAAAAAATTTGAAAAAAAGTTCGTCAAAAGTATATAGAAGTGCCCCCTATAGAAAGATAAAAAAAATACTCGTCTCGTTGGTGTAATTTTGTTCGTTTTTTATCGTTTTATGTTTGTAGAATATTTGAGTTTTAAGAAAAAGGTGGGAAAGTGAGTTTTTTTTATTATGATGAAAAAATGAGTAGTTAGGATTCACTCGTTTGTTCTTTAAGATGATCATTGTTTTCTTTTATGGATATCACCTTTATCATAAATTTTATTATAATATATTATTATATATATATATATATATATTTATATTATATATATTACTTTTATATATTTATTATAGTTTATATACTTTTATATATAATTTTCTATTATATAATATTATATATATTTTTATATATATATATTATTTCTATATAATATATATTTATATTTTTACTATGAATGAGTTAAAACTATCGTCGTTTTGACGTTAGTGGCTACATTAAACAGGCCCATTGGGCTCTCACTTGGGTCCCGGCCCATTTGACAATTTTTTTTCTTTTAACTTTTTGAAAACTTTATAAAAATTGCTAGGCACAAAAATAGGAATCAAAATTACAATAAAGTATTATTATTCAGATCAAAAAATATCCGCGACATGAGACCATCAAATAAGCCCATATAAAAAAAACAAACTATTAAACATGAGACCGAAAAAATAAATCCGCACAAATTAATATTAAAAAAATTGCTCGGCACAAAATAGAAAAAAATATTACAAAAGTACTCATTAATTCAGATAAAAAAATACCCACGACATGACGCCTAACACATAAGCCCATATAAAAAAACAAACTATTAAATATGAGACCGGAAAAATAAACCCGCAGAAAATAAATAAATAAAAAAAATTAACGCCTCGCATCAATTAATGTCACGCATCAACGCGCGAACAATCATGCTTAACACTTATTTACCCAAATCTCATAAAATTATATTTAAAAAAATCAAATAGCCAAAAAAACAAACCTTTAAACATGAGGCCCAACAAATAAGCCCATATAAGAAAAAAAAACAAAGTATTAAACATGAGACCGAAAAAATAAACCAAAAAAGAAAAAAAATTAACACCCCGCAACATCGCGCGGGCAATCATCGCTTGTAAGTATCATATTTCTAAGCAACATATAACAAGTTTCATCACTTCGTATCAATTGAAAATAACAAGTCTCCGGGTCCGGATGGTTATTCTTTTGAATTTTTCAAGAAGTATTGGAGCTTTGTTGGTTCGGACTTATGCGAACGCGGCGTTCTTGTAAAAATTCTGCTACGTATGGGCAACATTTTCAAAAGGAAGGGTGTAAATCTTCTTGGTCATCGCTCTAATTCCTAAGGTAATTGACGCTTAATTGTTTCTGATTTTCAGTCCCGATTAGTATAATTGGCAGTCATTTACTAAAAGTGGTGACAAAAATAATTGTTTATGATGGCCTTGGGTTATTTAGGAATATTATTTCTGTCACTCAATCAGAAATTTGTCTCCGAGAGACAGATTTAGACGGTCCCTTTATTAGTAACGAGGTCCAACTTTACATTGGTGTAAAAGGATGATAAACAAGCATTGGTTTTTCATAGGCGTTTTTGATAAGTGAGTTCGACTCACTCACTTCGCTGGGATTTTTTAATTGATGTGGCTGAGGCTTTTGAAATTAAAGGTTTTTTTTTTTTGTTTTTTTTTTTTTTTTCCTAACCCATCTCTCTTCTTTTTCTACAACCCAAAGTTTTTGGGACCAAATTGTGTGTCTTTGTTCGTGGAATTTTTTTGGTTTCGCTTATAGGCTTCGGTTTTGTTAATGGGAGACACTTATGTTGTATTCTCTTTTATATGATGGTCTACAAACAAGGGTGAACCCTTTGATTCCTTATCTCTTTTGTCTTGTGATGGGAAGCGTTGAACTTTCTTTTCAATAGAGTGGTTGATGCAGGGTTGTTCAAAGGAATTCGATTAAGTAATTTGCTCTCTCTGTCGCATCTCTTTTACGCAGATGATGCTGTTGTTCGTCTGTTTATGTGATTATAGGGGAGGTGGTTATGTTTAATGATAATTTACGTAGTATAATTAAACGTTTTAAGTTGCTTTCACCTTGCTTCGGGGTTTAACAAAATTAACTTCCTATAAGAGTCAAATTTGGGAAGTAGGTGTTCATCGGGTTTAGTTGTTTGAGACGAACGGATTCTTCCATCTGGTTGTTTGCTTTTATGTAAAGATCAATTTCAGTATCTTGGTATTATGGTTGGTGAGAATATGTCTCGGCATAGGGCTTGGGCTGATGTGATGTCATATTACGCATCGGCGTCTTTCTAAATGGAAATTACTTTGAACTTTTCCATTGGTGGTTGGCTTACCGACTCTTATAAATATTTACTAGGTGCTTCTCCCCGCTATATATGTAATGTCTATCATTCAAGGCTCCACAAAGGGATTTTAATGGATGATGGAATTCCTTACGTAATAAATTATTTATTGGGGCTGATTTTTGGAAAAAAAAAATAACGTGGGTTGCTTGGAATAATGTTCCTTGCATCAATAGAAAAATGGAGGATTGGAGTTTTCGAGTTTTTTTGCATCATTCGGGCTTTGCTCCTCAAATGGGTTGGAGGTTTGTTTTTGGGGAAGATGGGTCTCTTGGTCTCGTGTCATTCAAGCAAATTTATGGTTTCTCCATTGATTAACATTCGGTTCTCATGGCTTACTATCTTGGTGCCTCGAGTGTGAAGGAAGATTCATGGTCAGTTAAATCGGAAGGGTTTTGTATTGCATGTTCTCTTTGTTCTATAACGCATTGGTGACGGGTGTTCAACTAGTTTTTGGTTGGACGTTTGGAGGGAGATCTCTCTTTTAGTGATGCTTTTCCTCGTATCTTTGATATTTGAGCAAAAGATAAACAAATATCAGTTGCTAATAATATTGCGCTGCTAATGTTTCCTGATCCCTTTCGAAGATGTGTGCGAAGTGGTTTTGAGCATCAAAATCTGTCCGATTTTTAGTTATTTTTGGGAGTTTGTTTATCTTTTTGGATTGATTTCTTCATGTTCGTTGGGTTTGTAGCTTTCTAGGAGATGGTTCTTTTCAGCGTCATAAGATATTCGGGATTTCTCTAGAACGACTTGTTTTCTGCCTTAGGTGCACCTGAGCCTACGAGATGGGTTAAATTCATGCTATTTATAAGCTAATAATCTTTTAGTGGAGAGATAGTTTGATTTGTGTACCATAACTTAGTTATCTATCTTATCATATATGTACGGTATTTAGTTGGGTGTCAGTGGTTTGTGTCGTTTTGCTGCTCCAACAAGGGCAAGATGTTTGCTCACGTTTTTTTTTTAGATGTGATTTGGAATCAGTCTGTCCTTGAAATTTATATCTGGTGGTGGGAATTGGTCTATATGGCAACAATGGTCTTCTTTTTTTAGATGGGGATCTTTGGTTTTTAATTCTTATAATGGTTGTCAATAGTAAAAATCTTCTGGGAAGGCATTTTTTATTGTTGCTTGGAGGTATATTTGGGTATTCGGATACCGGTCCTTTTTGATGTTATTGCCTCCTTACGCGCTCGTACGATTTATGATGGTTTTATTCGTCTTTTCCTTTTTTTGGTTGTAGATATAGTTGTATAAGGCATGTTTACATGGGAGGCTTGGCTTAAAAATCCCCATTTAATTATTTTGTAATTTGTTTTCTTGTTCTAGCTCCTTGCTAGTTTTAATAAAATTTCGCCGTTCAAAAAAAAAATTGAAAATAACAAAGTTACGAGTGCAATCTTTCGAAGTATATTAAAAACCTGGAACTCATATAAAATTTTCACATGAAAAGTTTATATTAAACCAAACTTGTTTCGTCTATACATTATGTTGTATAATAAGTAGCGTAAATTCTATTGTTTGGTATGTGGGACTAAAATTTATCAATATTTTCACCAATGTGTATCATATATATTTTTTTTAACGGAAATTTTATTAAAGACTAGCAATGAGCTAAAAAAACTACAAATTAATGGAACTAGGATTTTTCATCCAAGAGCCCAATCAAAAGTAGAGTTACATCGACCAGAACACAAAGTAAAAGATAAACGAACAATCTCATCAAAGAGAAGATCTAAGCGAGGGTGATTGCTCCCAAACAAGACTTGGTTACGAAACTTCAAAATAGCCCACCATGTGATATAACAAACGCCTTCGAACACATCCTTGAACTGCTTAGAGACTCGAAGATTGTTTAACCAAAGAAGCCCATCATCATATGAGATAAAGTCATGTATCTCTAATTCCCACCAATGTGCTACCTTAAGCATTAACTAATGAGCCAAATGACACGAAAAGAAAAGGCGCGAAGTAGATTCCACTGTAATACTGCAAAGCGGGCATATAATAGAAGGAATGTCAAGACCACGAAGAGAAAGGTTCAACCTCGTGGAAAGCTTGTGCAAATAAACTTTCCAAGCAAAAATGTTGATCTTGATGGGAATGGATTTAACCCATCTTGTAGGAACATCCATCTTCGGAAGAAATGAATCATCAATAAAATTCCGAGATGATTTCACCGAAAAGGAACCCGAAGAATCCAACTTCTAAATCCATCTATCACTAATATTAGAAAGAATAATAGAGGAACAATGTGTATCATATTTGTAAGCAACTTATGTCAAGTTAAATCACTCGTAAACATTAACAAATCAATTTACTATAAGAGGATCGGATACGGCAACATAAAGCCAGCGCCAAAACGACATGGTATGGCTTTTGGTGCCGCCATTGCTGTGCCACAATACCGGAAGCCATCGCCCAATAGCTGACACATATTTGGCGTTACCAGTTAGGGAATGAGACAAAAAACCGTAGCATAGTATTTCACTGGTTACTTTTATCTAAGTTAATTTTAAGTAAAGAATTAAAACTTTTTTTACACTGTATATATCCCCTACATTTTAATTTTCAAAATGCATTACTTCAATTTTTCAACATACAAACTATAAACTAAAACATGTCTCACAACCCAAATGATGTGTTTTTTTATTTGTCTTCTCAATATGTCCACCTCACAACAACTTTCTTCCTCAAACCCGTCTACACCATCGTCAATTTCTTCATCATGTTAGCCATGTTTTCCTTCGTATGGAACGCAACATAATATGTCTTCATTAACATCGGATCAAATACATCAACAACAACTTGCGTATCATCAATACCAACAACTCTGAATTCCAAAATCTCCAATATCAAAAAATTACACCACACAATTCTATCAATCACAACAAACACAACCACCACCACAATCCCATCAATGAAATTTAGTTACGTATTTTTTCTGTATGTTTTTTTAATGTCTTATTTGTATTTTTACAAGTTTCATATTGCAATGTTATTTGAATTAATGAAATTAAGTTTATGTGAGAAAAATGAAAAAGAAAATAAAATTGTGAGTGACGGGACCCAAATAGAGGAAATGATATGTCACTAGTGAAGGGTGTTTTGGTGTGTGTATGTTAAAGATGAGGATGTTGAAGTAACGTTGAATGACACAAAAAAGTGAAAAATCGCATGTCACCATATTGATGCTCTAAGCAAGCCAAAAGTTCATGAAAATATTCCCAAGTACGTATAAAAAGTTTGCAACTCATACAAATTATCTACCTACCCAGATGAAGACTGTAGCATCAGCAACCGCCCCCATATGTGTAAGAAGAAAGTTAGTATTAAACCAAACATGTATGGTGTGTTATATGAAGTAGCATACATTCTTTTCTATAATCTATGTGGGATTAAAAGTTGTCAAAGTTTCACGAATATGTAACACTTGCTAAATATAATATACCATGTTTACTCACATAAGCTTTGTATATATTGATGAATTTTGCTTACTCATATTATATGGGAAGTCAAAACATTGAATGGCAATATTCTCGTATACTTTTTCAGTTTAGAGGTTTCTGTCACTCGCTGGAAAATCTTCACAAGTATTGAATGTCACTTTCAAGTTGGGCGAATTATGAATTTAAGCCAAAATAGGTGCAAAAGTTTGGTCGTAATCTATAGGAAATTTGGACTAGTTAAGAGCCAGAATTACGACTATAATCTATGTGCATTTTTAAGGAGAAAAAAATAGATTTTTTTTTATTGTTTCACATACGTTTTAAACTCCCGTTATTTTCAGAGTAAAATTGCATAAATAGTCCTTAGTTTTTGGCAAAATTACAATTTTCGTTCTAAACTTTTCAAAAGTGCAAAGACCGTCCTTGTGGCAAACCATTGGAGCATGTATCATCGCTGTTTTCAAACGACGTTAAGTGAATTCCGTCAGCACTTACACGTTAGCCTTTTTTGACAAAGAACGGATTTTTAATTGATCATATACAATATTCGTTTATGATCATTCGTACCTGGATTTTTAATTGATTTAATAAGAACGGATCATTGCGGATATATCTCGTCAGTAAGATAATATCCCCTTTTATAAGGCACGTTGTTAGCCACGAATGAAACATTCGATGCTCTCCCCGATTTGAGATCATTGAAAAGAGGGGATTGACGTAAAACGTTTACGTCGATATTCATCCCGGAGACACCAAATAACGCATGCCAAATCCATAAATCTTAAGAGGATATCGCTTCCAATAAAATGAATGGATCTGGCCCGTGATCACCCCTACAAAATTGAGCTCTGTATGTAACTGGGCAATTCTCCTATGGCCAGCCTGTACAATCAATGCTTTCTAATCCCAAGAAACCCATGCTTTTCATCGTGATGAGATTAGAGTTTTTTCATGTCAATATATGTCGGCTTTTGCAAAAACTCTTCACCATATAACTTCATGATGACCTTACAAAACATTCGGCGAAACTCACGGGCTGTTGTCGCACCCATTTGCAGATATTCGTCTAGAGCATCAAGAACGGCTCCGTATGCCATTTGACAAATTGCAGAAGTACACTTCATTAATGATGAATTTCTAACTTTTCCCGTACAATCATTTGTTTGTTGAAAAAAAACATCTCGAATAATTTGTGTAAATAGTTTTCGGCTAATTCTGAAACGTTGACGTAATTTTGCTTCGTCATAGTGTGGGTGTTCGAAGAAGTAAGCCGCCACTAAACGATCATGACCACCGTAATGATCCCTTTCTACTAAGGTTTGTTGGATTTTTGGCTTTGACGCTTCTTAAGCCGCTTGACAGGCCTCCGTAAAAATAGCAAGCTCGCTATTAACTTTATCTTCATCGTTCGAAGAGGTATAAAAAAATAAATCGAAAGACATTATGTAGATTAAATATGTAAAAGTGTATAGAGAATAGTGGTTTGAATTTGCGAAAAATGGTGATTGAAAATGAGGTCTCTAGATATTTATAGTGTTAAAGTGTTTTGATTTCAAAGTTAAAAAGTTTTTTTTTTACATATCAAATTAAATGAGAAGTTGGATTTTTTTGTCAACATGTAGCACGGACATTAGTAATAGCACCGATCGATTTGCTTATATAAGACGGGCGGACCGACTGAGCCACTATGGTATCAGCTGATAGGCATTGTAAAAATACACACGGTTTGATATATGAACGATTAAAATAAAGAAACCTTAATCGAACGCGCATTCGGTTGCGCGAAGATTACAAGAGTTTTTCTATGATTTTGAGGCTCTTTTCTGACCTTCTATGCTCCTTTATTTGTCTCTTGCTCGACTTGGTGGTTTAGGGATTCACTTGCATACCTAAAACTGAGTTTTGGGTCGTCTATTTATAAGGTCTGGAAAACAGGTCGATACGCCGTATCGAGCAATGTGGGATATGGCGTATTGGGGATTTCTTAGAGAGTTTGATATCTTCCAGAATATTTTATTACTATATTGTGAATACGGCGTATTGATGTCTCCTGGATACGGTGTATTGGGTCTCCAATCCTTCGTGGTTATTTGTGAAGTGTAGGCACGGATACGCCGTATCTTCTTGATGGATACGACGTATTGAAGTAAAATCAGTTGGTTCTTCATCGTTGACCAAAGTACTATATACGGCGTATCGTTGATGTGGATACGGAGTATTCTTCAAAGTCAGACAATGGTCTTTTGATTCGTCAAAGTCAGGCAATGGTCTTTTGATTCGTCAAAGTCTTGGATACGTCGTATAGGTCTAGAATAATACGAAGTATTTTCTGTCAGATCAATAGACTTTCTCGAACTCTTCGTTTATGCTCCAAAATGCGTGCCTTTTAGCATAACTTCACCAAGTACTCCATAATTACTGCAATTCTCGAATACAAACTATTAAGTAACAATTCCTTTGCAATAATCATACAAAATGGGTAATATACATGGAATAAATGATGCTATAAAATAGACGTTATTTGATGTCATCAATGGTTTAGAAAGAAAGAAAGAAAAAGGTTGCAAACATGGTCCTTACGGTATTAAGTATGTGAAGTGACTGAATTGCCCCTGACGGGACGAAAACATAACGAAATTCTAGATGGAGCTAGGGTCAAAGGACCGGTCAACTCATTTGTGTCAACTACATAGACGTCTGGTGTAATTAACGTCGAAACAGGACGAAACTTGCAATTTGGGTACAATCACAAGGACGAAGCGTGTAATTAGCTCAAAAATTTATAGTCTAGAAGAAAAAAAGTTTGCAAATCGTATAAATTCTCTACGGAACAAGAGAGAGAATGTAGCCTCTACACTTTCCATCTTGTCACGTCGAGAGTTGATACTAAACCAAACACGTATACTGTATAAACATTGTGGTATATAAGGAAGCATTTATTTTCTTCATTGAACTATGTGGGTCTAAATTTTGATAAATACGTTGTTGGGTTTTATAACCTAATTAACAATTAATTAACACGAGTACGCAGCGGAATAAATGATCACGTGTAGAATATAATAATTAACAAGATAGAAAATATGTACCTTTTAGCACGAAACGATACACCGTTTAAAGGTAACCGTAAACACCGTCTTCTATATACGCGTGTGTATGATACAACGCGTAACCACTAAGAATCAAAGTATGATTCCTCTAAGCTTCCACACACTATACGTTCGTAGCAAACGACGAGGTATGCTAGTACTAGTAGTGGATAACAAACGATCTTATATAGATCAAAAACAACAACCTAAGTTTGGTGTTCCCTAACGATCTAATATTCCCAATCATCCAATACTTTATATACTTACTAGGATAAGTGGCGATACCTTCCCAAATTAGCACATACGTCTTACATCGTTGATTTTATGGAAGTTGCAACGAATATGTTCCTTCGTATAATTCCTTCGGTAATGCTTTTTGCGAAACGATTATCTTTAAACTTTCTTTCTCTCTCTTTTTTGCAATTTTTCTTTCTTTCTTTTTTTTTGATTTTTTTTAACAAATACCTCAAATCTCAGTGTAGTTTCACTATCTTCACGATCATAATAATTCCTTCGATAATTCTTCGTTCTTTGGATTTACCAATAATGAAGCATTTATTTTCTTCATTGAACTATGTGGGGCAAAACTTTTCAAAATTTTGATAAATACGCATCATATTTCGAAGCAACTTATATCAAGTTTTATCACCTGCAATTGTAAAACATTAACCTTTCAGTTCGCTATAAAAAAATTTAGAGTTAATAAAAATGTTCCTAAGTATAAAAAGTTTGGAACTCGTAGAAGTTCCCAAAGTACCAAGATGAAAACCGTAACATCCGCAACCTTCGTCGTTGTACGTTAAAAGTTAGTACTTTAGATTGGAAATCGATAAAATGAATGGCAATCTCGTATACCTTTTCAACTTAGAAGTTTCTGTCGCTCACTGAAAAATCTATACAAAAATCGAATGTCACATTCAAGTTAGGCGAATGATTGAATTCAAGCCAAAATAGAAGCATAATTTATTATTAATTTTGGTCATAAAAACCATCATTCTAGAGTACACTTTGGACAAGTTTCAGGTTACGAATTCCTTTTGTTTCCCATGTACCTTTTAAACTATACCCTTACGGTAAATGTATAATTTGTCGTCATCATTCAACCTCTTTCATATCTTGTTTAAATGAGATTGAAAATTTGTTGTTTTTATTGTTGATATTGAGTTTCAAAGAGCCTGAGAGGAATTTTAGTGAAAAATAACCTAATATTTTTTTTAACGGCAATTTTATTATTGAAACGCTAGTAAGGAACTAGCAAATTACAAAGGAATTAAACTAGGATTTTTGATCCAGTCAGACATATTAAACGAGGAATTACATCTATTATAAACCCAAAAATAAGACATAGACACAATATCGTCGAACAAGGTCGCCTTCCTCGGATTTTTAACTTCAAAGAGCATCTTGTTGCGAAAAGTCCACACATACCACCACATAATATAGAACACACCCTCCAACATCCTTTTGTTCTTGATAGGAAGACGAAGATTTTGTATCCACAGTTCCCAGTCAGAATAAGAATCAATATCCACGCGAGTAACATTCCACCAGCGAACAATCAGATCTACAAGATTACGTACTAAAGTGCAAGAGAAAAATAAGTGGTTAACCGTCTCCACACCCATATCACAAGTACCGCACTTAAGGGAGTCAATGAGAATACCTCTACGCGATATATTGAACCTAGTAGGCAACGAATTAGATTTTACCTTCCAAGCGTGCACATTAATCTTAATGGGCACCAAACGAACCCACCTAGTTTTTTGCGTAGCATCTGGAAGAGTTTTATCATCTATCAAACGTCTCACAGATGACACTGAGAACTCACCTGAACTTGAGAGACTCCAGGACCATCGATCTTCCATAGGAACTAACTGAATGTCTTTGACCAGCGACAAAAGAGCCATGAATTGTTCTTGTTCCACCCCTCCTCTTGGTGGTCTACGGAAAGAAGAATCAAAGGTATAATCGCAGATCTTGGACGCAACAGTGCAGTCTTTACACAACTCTAAAGCATAAAGCCGAGGAAAGAGGGTTTTGAAGAGCATACCATCAAGCCACCTATCTTCCCAAAAACGGGCCTTCTCACCATTTCCAAGCTTAAAACAAATAGCATTGCAGAGGTTGAGACCTTTTTCATCCAGTGAAGTGACCTCTTTAACAATGTTCGACCAGCATGATGTATATGTAGCAAAAGTATTCCTTTCCAGCCCACCAGAATCACCATAGATGGCCTTAATTACCCGAGACCATAAAGATGAATCTTTTGTGAAGAATCGCCAATACCATTTGAACATCAGGCCCCTATTTAAAGCATAGAGGCTAGATATACCGAGCCCACCTTTTTCTTTTGAAGCTAAAGCATTTTTCCAGTTGACCCAAGAAGCCTTTTGATTGTTAGGGGCACATCCATTAAAGAAGTGGCTTCTTAATGATTCGAGATTACGAAGCACACCTAAGGGGGCTTTATGGATAGACATCTGATAGATAGCCATTGATCCCAGGACAGATTTAAGCAAAGTGAGTCTTCCCCCAATTGACAGCATTTTCACCTTCCATTTAGAAAGACGAGATTTGACTCGTTCTACCACCCCGTCCCAAGCTTGGATGCGAGACATAGATCCCCCGACTGTGGAACCAAGATAAGTGAAAGGAGGCTTGAGAGTAAGACATCCTAGCTTTAAGGCAGCCTCTTTAATTTTACCATTATCCACGTTGAGGCCCATTAACTTACTTTTGCTCATATTGATTCTCAAGCCAGAGGCCCGAAAAAAGCACTCGAGAATATGAACCAGGGTGTTTATATTTTTCTCACACCATTGTCCAACAAACACAGCGTCATCGGCATAGAAAAGATGAGAAATATTGATCGAACTATTTAATTGAATACCATTAAACAAACCAGCTTCTTCCACACGATTGAAGGAAAGATGTAAACTTTCCATGACTAAGATAAAGAGAAGTGGAGAGAGCGGGTCACCTTGTTTGAGACCTTTGTGAAATTGGAACTCTTCCGTAGGGCTCCCGTTTAGAATAATCGAGCCTCTTGAAGATCGAAGACAACTTTGAATCCACTTGCGCCATTTCCCACCAAAACCAAATTTGAACAACAAGTCATCCAAGAAATCCCATCTCACGGAGTCGAAAGCTTTCTCGAAATCAACTTTGAACACAAGGAGATGTTTCCTCTTCTTCTTACACCACTGAATGAGCTCGTCAAGAATAAACGGACCATCTAAAATCTGCCTATCCTTGACGAAAGCAGATTGGACTTCATTAACGATCGAACCGAGCTTATCAACAAGCCTATTAGCCAAGACTTTAGCAATAATTTTGTATAAGCTTCCTATTAAGCTGATAGGACGAAAATCTTTAACCATATTAGCCCCTGGGAATTTAGGAATTAGAACAATAAAAGAGGAGTTACAACCTTTGGGGATATCGCCAAACAAGAAGAAGTACGACACGGCTTTGTAAACATCATTCTCAATGAGATACCAAAAAACGCGTTCGCTTTTAATTTTAATCGATAAACGTTAATCGCGTAAAACTAAAAATCAACATTCAAGTAACTCGACGCCATACATTTTAAAGTTTACGTCAAGACATCATTATATTATTATTAGGAAAGTAAATAATTATTAACTTTGTTCATTTTATTTTTATCGGATACGTAAAGTGTATACGTTTCGCGATAAATTGCGTTTAGGCACTCCCGGAACCACCAAAACTTTTCTACGCTTCAACAAATACCCACATTTATACCCAATACATAAAAATTACTAAACATCATCACCTATATCTTCTTATTGCCGAAATTCTTGCAATGTATACCAAGATATAAGAAAAATTTTCATTTGGTCAAATGTACATCCATCCTTCATTAATTCTAGCCATGCCTTCTCATTAAACTACACCATGCCATGTCTCTTTGACTTGGACCAAGACCAAGACCATCCCTTAGACCATACCATGTCTCCTTGACTAGGTCTTGCCATATATATGCATGTATATCTAGTAAGAGATCACATACAAGCATAACACTTGATAAAAATCAAAATTTTCTTCCCTTTTTCTCTCTACTAGCTCACGGCATCAACCCCCCCCCTACACAAACCCATACAAAATTTTATTCAACCCATACACTTCTATATACATCTATCCTAAGATATTCTAAGGTATTTCCAAGTATTGGCTAAGCATTTTCAAGTGTTAATCAAGAAAAGTGAAACTAGGGTTTTAAAATGGAAAGCTAGGGTTTTATATCTAAACAAGGGTTTAGATACTTTGGTTCATCATCTTACATCATAATAAGGTTATCTAAAAACCTTCATGTCTTTACTTTCATCATTTTTATATGTTTACATGTTTTATATAACTATATCACCACTTAGGATTTTTAATATGTAAAACGAATTATCACTTATGTTTATGAATTTACACACTTTTCTTATGTCATATTGTTATATATATCATGGAAAAATAGATTAATAAATATGTTGACATGTTGTTTAAGTATAAACATAATTTTGTATAAATTTGGGTTTATAAAGTTAATAAAAGGGTGATTTGATTTCGACTTCATACAGTAGGTTTGACATTACATGAAAATAATACGCCTCATGACGATTCCAAAATGATAAGAAACTTGAAAAACTGATTTATAACGAAAAAGATACGTTAGTTACTCGAAAGAATCGTTAAAAACGGAGCTATAACGAATAAAATACGACGTTTACGAGTTTACGATAACTAAAAACTATAAAAATAAGTATATGTTGTTATGAACAGTAAAAACTCACTATCTTCAGAAAAACTAAAATTTTAAAAATGTTATATTTTGATATCTCGACTTAATACGAAGGCGTGGACGTAAGAAACGCGCGAAACGGATTAGAAACGAGAAAGTTACGCCATTTTTACCAAAGTGTACTTATAAACATTTTTTCGTTATAATTATGTTTCACTAAAACGAGTAGACGGTGATGTAGCTATATAGAATCATACGTTGTATTAGTTATCAAAGTACTATATTACTAGGGAGTTTCATAATGACTAGGCCTACTTCGGGTGGCGTATCGACGGAGTTGCGGATTTACGATTTAAGTGTCCTATGCTCTCATTAACGTTCACTACACGACCTCTTAATTATGATAGCCCGAACGATAGTATGATGAGCTATATATTAATCAAAGTGTTTAGTACTTATACGACCTATATTGGATTAGGTTGCCTTCGGATTCCTTTGTGACGCATTTTCTATACTTGTTGATTTCCTTTCACTCGAGGTGAGTTCATAGCCCCCTTTTTCTACAATTGTTTTACAAAATCTACGGGGTGAATTACATTGCTTGTTTTACTATTGGACACAAGTGTTTTTTTTCAAAGTGTATGCTATCCAGATTACTGCCTGATTATTAATGCCTAAGTTACCTTATTGCCGTGAAGTCCCTATTTATCATGAACCGTTAATTGCTATTATAGTGAGCGCTGGTGTTATGGATAGATCTATCGGGACTAACAATCCCCACCCTTACTTGGGTCACTAGTTTGATCGGGTGCATTTAACATTGAGAGATGTTAGGGTGTTGGCAAGCATCCTATTTTCTGATTGGGGCACAAATCTAGTTAAGGCTTCGGTGTCATGAGCTTAGTGCAATAATAAATGTTTTGGACTTCTGAATGTGTTTCAGAGTCTACTATTACTTCGATCTTGTGGTCCCATCTCTTATTATTCGATAAACCTATGATTTCACTCAACCTTTGTGTTGACTTTTAGCATGTAATTTCAGGTCCTAGGGTATGAAGATTGGACGGGAGCCGTGGCGGATATCTTTGAAGACGGAATTCTGTGGTTTATCTTAAGTCTATGCAATTTAATTTTCTTTCTAAAACTCAAGTCATCTTTTGGGTATTATGTAACTTTTGTTTAATTAAGAATGTTCTTATGACTTTTAAAACTATGGGACATAATGTTTGACTTGATATTTGCTTGATGGGTCGAATGAAATCTTATCTTAAGTACATTTTAAGGTATGTTTTACCTATATCTTGATTGTTGTTATTTTGTCGTAGCACCAATTGTTACTATTCTGCATTGCTACTGATTTAGGGGGGGTGTTCATTACTACCTTGGGGTTATCGCCATACTAGAAGAAGTTCGAAACGGTTTATAAAACTCATTCATCAATGTGATTACAAAAACGAGATAGATACCAAAAGGAAAACCATCGGGCCCATGGGATTTATGTGCCACAATCCCAAACTGCCCTCTTGATTTAGTACTTTGAAATATAACTTCACGTTCAAGATCGATTGTTGGAAGCGGCAATCTATTGGGAAAATTTGAATGGAGGTGTGCCCTACTACATCTGTTTAGCAATCATTATGAGGAAATGATGGAGAAATTCGGTTTTCACAAGACTCGGATCATCATCCAAAGGCCATCAATCATACATTCCCTGACCCAGAACATTCCTTTTTTGTAAATCGTGCACAAAAGAATAGAAGAAATTTCTCGTCTCTTCTACCGGCCATTTAACATTAGACTTTTGTGCCATCTCCATCGAATTAAGGTTGTTAATATCTTGAAGATTCTTCACCAGATTCATGCGTTTCGCAACAATTTCTTCATTACCCATACCTTGATCAATCTCAGCTTCCACAGATTCAAGATCGGTTATAAGTTTACTTTTAACATTTTTCTGATTAGCCATATTTGTTTTGTTCCAAATCCGAATTTTGGTTTTGAGAAATTTAAACTTTCCCATCAGGTTAAGCATAGCGTTACCCTCATTATTCGGACTGTCTTTCCAAGCATCTTCTACTAGATTTTTAAAGCCATCAATTTCACACCAATAATTGATAAAACACTCTGAACGGAGTGGGGCCATAATCTAAGTGATGTTCACGGAGGAGAATTGGACGATGGTCAGACAAAAATCGCTCCAATGAAATAGCAGAAAGGTGAGGATACGTGTGGAGCAGATTATCAGACACGAGAAACCTGTCAAGTTTACTCATTTTCTTCGCAGTTTTATGACACCAAGTAAAGGAACAACCACCTAGCTCCACTTCAACCAAACCAGCATTAGAAATAAAAGAATTAAAGACATTAGCACCTTTAGCTTGTGATTGAACCAAAACCTATCGACCGAATCGAAACTTTGTTAAATCACCCATGACGAATAATTTTCCTCCCCCATCTATTGTTTCACTAGCCAAGTAAATCCCAAAGCATTATTTTTTTCTTTAGAATCATGCGGGGCTATTACTACAACAATAGAAGATCCATCCCATTTTGTTCCACACACACGAACCAAATATGAAGTTATCGAAGAAGAACACTATTCTTACGAAAAGCATTTGGATCCCACACGCAAAGAATGCCTCCTGAATTTCCAACAGAGTCACTATGTACAAAATCAAAAGTCATATTCCCCCAACAAGATTTAACACATAAAAGACTCATATTTTCCATTTTAGTTTCTTGAAGAGCCAAAATGTTAACCTTATTCTTGATACTTAGATCCTTGACCCAATCTTTTTTAGCCTTTTGGGCAAGGCCTTGGATGTTTAGGGACAAACAATTCATCGATTAACCTCTCCCGCTCCTTGAGATTTGATAATTTCCTCTATATTAGACTCATATCCCCTCATAATTATATCACAATTAAATCTTCGACCCACTTTACCACATCTTCTAGGAGGTTTAGAATGTATCCTCTGATCGAGGGCCTTTGGATTTTTTGAAAGATCAGAAAAGTTGATTCAGCTATCCTCCTTTAAGTTCATTCGATTGATTAACGAAAAAATTCATTGTATCTGCATCCTTATTGGTCTCCATATTATGTTCTGACTTTAGCTGTTCACCACAATTTGGCTGAATTATTGGCGATCTTCTCTTGGAGTGAAACCGGGAGGTTACTTTGTCGGCTAAAATTCGGTCTCCTGTATATTAGCATCTGTATCTTTCTTATTGAGCAACTCGTATATATTAAATGGGTCTTCTGATGGGATCTCTTGATCACCTCTGTTATTTGCATCACTTTGATCCTTTATTATCTCACCTTCTTCGAATAGCGTTTTAGGAACGTCCTCTTCTTCTCTGTGGATTCCTGTGACCTGATCATCCACCTTAAGATCATCATCTTTAGATTCAGTGTATAATTTTCACTTTTCATCCTCCTCATCTGTGAAGTCAGGAACCCACCCAGGAGTTTCTTTAGCTCTTATCAAATACACTTTTTCCTAAAAATATGTATGTTAATCTCCTAATAAATCCACTTGTGAACATTTTGCTTGACACAAATTCTCTCTCCGGAATGAAAACCAATCGTCCTCCTGATCCTCGGTGTCCAAACATCTCCCCCCTATTTGGATGCTCTTCGCTTGAATGTTTTTCTGACATAAATTGAAAGGTATGCCTTCAAGTTCACCCAGCAATCCTACTTTCCGTGACGAAATCCATAGAGGCAAGGGAGATTTGAGAGAACCATGAGCTGATACTAACGTTGTCCCTGAAAAGAATCAAAGATTTAGAGTCCCCAAATTCTAGCAAAATCCATTTCTCTCCCATGTAACGGATCATAATGTTCTTAAAGCCTTCTGAAATAAAAAGCCTTTTTGATTATTCACTAAGATGCGATTTCATTAACTCTTCCAGCAGTCATTTGGAAAAATCTTTCGTCATAACACATATCCTCCAAAAACAAAGCAGGTGTATCGATATCTTTTAGGAGCTTGCAAAACCGTACTTTAACGACATTCAATTCGAGCTCTCACTACTTTTAAATTTCTGATTCTTAGGTAAATTAGGAGTTGGGGACTTTCACTTAGGGTTGGAATTTACTTTCCACCATACGAGTTCGAAGGGTTTGTTTTGAATTCACTTCTGGTTGCTGAAATCTAGAAATATTCGCATGAAGTTTGTGTTTGTTAACCAAATCATACAAAGATTGGAAACCCAGTCTCCTATATGAAAACATTATAAATTTAACGAATCCAAACCTTTTTCCAGCAATAGATTTTTTCAGGGGGATATAAGCGTCAATGACGTCGTCCCTATTCCTTACTTTGTGAAACAGGTCCTAGCATGTTGCAATTGTCAAGGAAATTTGTAATTATACACAGAAAATGAAATTCTTCGCCACATCTCCTCCTTCAGACCTAAACTACCCTATATTTCGGAAAATCTTTGGATTGAAGGGAGATCTAACAATTCGAAACAATAAAATACAATGAAGCCCCATAAAAACAATCGAAAACCTAACGATATAAATGTCTATTTATTTGATGTCACACTTTTGTTGTCCGCCTCAGGTGTCCCCCACAAAGGATGTACCACCTATGACTCCCATCTATATTGCTCCCAATCTATGATATTCAATTCGGATCGCCAGATTAAATATTAAATAATTTTTTATTTTTTTAGATTGAAGGTAATTCATGGGATTGAGTGGTGATGAATAGATGAGTTATTGAAAATAGATCTGAAAAAGTAATGATGGCGTTTGAACCCGCCGGAAGGTAGATCAGAAATCGCCTTTGGTAAAAGTAACCGAAGTCCACAATGAAGGCTTTCCGACTTTAATTTCTTTATATCAAAACCAATTTATTCAAGTTAACTTGATTTGAGTAAAAGACATTGTCAACTTTCATCAACTTTCTCACCTTCAGTGGCGGATTCATGAATTCAAGTTAGGGTATGCACTTACAATTTTTTTTCCCGGTTTCAAAATTTTTTCGGGTCAAATATTTTTCACGATTTAACCGTTTTTCATGACTCTTAATTAAAAATTTACTTTTATTTTCAATTTGACATATCTTTTTATCTATTTATTTTTATTATGATTTAATTTCATCATATTTTCTAAAATTTCGTGATCTTTAATTCAATATTCATTTTGATATATTTTTATAAATTTTTAGCTTTTCACATTTTTAGTGGTGCCGGGTTAATGGAGTTTATTTTTGAATTTTTTAACAACTTTAACTTTAATTTGAATACAAACTTGATTCATAAAAGATATATACTTTTTGAGACAATGTTTGATGGGTAAGAGAGTGTGTGAGTCTTTATACAAGCGATAATGATATTAATATGATGTTGCGGGAAAGCTACGGAAACCCAAACAAACGAATTCTCTAAGCGGGTAAGGAATTGCGAAGCGAGTTGGGTTAGCAATTTTTATCGCCGCCGCTATGCGCGGGTATCCAACTAGTATTATATAAAACATTTATAATGTGGGACCCATTAAGATAAGGAGGTGCAATCTTGATCATCCATCTCATTTTAGGGAATCACATCATAAGGTGACATGTGTCACTTTTTGATTAAAAAATCATATTTATTTTCATATTGAAATATTTTTTTATCAATTTAATTTTATTAAGATCTGATTTCACCATATTTTTTAAAATTTTGTGCTTTTTAATTCAACATCCATTTTAATATATTTAATTTTATTTTATTTATTAAAATTATAAATTTACATATATATAAATTACATTTTTAAATTTTTTTTACATTTTTAGTGAGTTTATTTTATGTTGATTATATTTTTTACAACTTTAACCTTAATTAAATATAAACTTGATACGTTAAAACTATATATTTTCGAAGAGAGTGTTGTCTTTTTACATGCGAGAATGATGATGTTAATATGGTGTTGCGGGAAAGCTACGGAAAACCCAAACGAACACATACAACGAACACATACATTTAAAGTGTTGTGAAACGAAATTACTAAGCGGGTAAGAAATTGCGTAAAAAGTTTCCGTTAGTATTGTTTTTATTGACCCGACTTTTAACAGCGGGTAACTAACTAGTAGGGTTAAATGCATAGTTAACATGTGTATTCCATTATCATTTTCCCTTATCTTCTTTGTTTAATCCTTTGGATCAGTATCACATATTCGTATCTTTTGGGGCGACGGTTTGCTCTCTCCAAATAATTGTTGCCGTTAGGTTTGTGTCTCTAAAGATTATATGCTTTGTTTTTAGATGTGTTGTTCTTTGGTTGTTTTTTGCTTTTTCATGGACTTTATGTATTTTTTTATAGCATTCATAAATGAACGAACTCGGGCTTCTATTTTGATTCAGGTGATTTGCCTGCCCATACTTTTTTTTCTTGAACATATGTCTGATTGTGTTTGTGTGTTGATTGTGGAATTGATATTATTAAATGTTACTTATATTGTTGATGCACTATTTTTTACGCCCCGTTAGTTTTATTTTCTTGCATTTGTTCTACTTGCATTCTTATATTAAACAGAAAAGGAAAACGAAAACGTGAAAACATAAATAGCGATTCTTAGTTTCTTGATGATGAATTTTTGGACAATAATGAGAACAAGGATTTCCACTCATGCGTTGCCGCAGAGTGTAGAATTTTTTTTAATGTTATGAGATTACCAAATCGGTAGCTCATGTGAGCAAGATACATATAAAGTTAACAAAAGGGAAATTTGTATTCTGTCTCCTTGCTTAATAAGTATATTTTTTCGTTAATATTCATTCTCCATCTTGATCATAACCATATTCATAGTTCAATAATCATCATTTATCTTGTTGATACGCCCTACTCTTGTGCATGTCATGACTCGTGCTTCATTAACCTGTTAAGATTGTGTATACTATCATCTTGGTAACATTTGTGACAACTGACATTTTTCAGGTTAACATTTACCTAATAACTTGAATCGTTTTACTTTGAACACGTGAATACTTGATTTTACTTATAACCATTAGGTTATCCAGCGTATAACAAGAAACATCTTTTAAACGTATTCCGTCTCTAGCACTATGATTAGTCTTACGTTTAGCAAGTACATTATTATCTCATAACTTGATTTATAAGTCATTTGCCATATGGTTTTTTACAAATTTTTCGTAAGTACTTTCACTTACTTGCATTATATTACATGCATGAATGAACACATGTCTCAACTACCATCACTCACGTGATGTATTATTAACACGGTGTTTTTACACTTCAAAAATGTTTTTCCTTCCCCTTTGTCCCTTCTATAAACTGGCACCCCAAAGGGAAAGCCAACACCATGCTTTTGCCTTGTTAAAAACCACCCATCCTTATACATGCATTAACCTTAACAATTTCAAACAATCCTTAAGCCAAGTCCTTTCTTCCTACGTGTCTCAACCTTTGTCTTTCATTTGTCGACTCAAGGGATATTTCCCTCCCATGCACACTCATTCCACATTAGGGTTACAAAAAGAGATGCTTTCAAAGATACTTTTGACATTACATAAATTAATATATAAGAGAAGACCTTCTGGCTTGTTATTCTCACTCATTCAAACACAAAAAATCACTCATATCTTCTCTCACTAATCTCGGCAGAATAAACAAGGTCAAACAAGGGTTTTCAATATATTGTTTAAGGGGGTTATATACAAGAACTAGGTTTTGGTACTTCAAAATTAGGTTTTCTAGCTTCGGGTTAAGTTCCGGTGGCCACTTCTTGACTTTCTAATCACCACCAATTCTTGTAAGAATCTCATTTAACTTACTTTACATATATGTAACTTATTAAGCATCATCTCATATCACCTTTATAGATTTTTTTTTTTTGAAAGTTGTTTTAAACTTAGTGTAATAAAACCCTAAATTTGCCTAGAAAAATAGGTCTACTTGTGAGCTCGTTTTAACCACTTTAAACAACCCTTTTGGAAAATTTCCTTTCACAACAATGTACTATAATGTTTTTGGAAGATTTTTGTACAGGTTTATAAATTATGGAATTTTTTAGCATTTTCAAACAAATTTTACAAAAGTAGTTATCCAGCAACTCAAGCTGCTGACTTCGAGTCTGCTGCAGCAACTTTTTGATGCTTTAAACTTTGAATATAGATGTGTAGCCATACGATTTTGGATAAGGCAAACATAGATTAAGTGTGAGCAAAGAGTGAGAGTATGACGTTTTAAAATCGGTTTTTTCTGGACACCCACATATTTTTCCGGCTTAGTGTAAAAGTGTATTACTTGTTATTTCTAAGTGTTTTTCACACGAGAAACTTTATAAAAATACACTACAAGTTTATATGAGTGATAAAACTTTCAAACACTCATATGCATATAGATCATATCGTATTGTACCTAATACGTCTTGTTTATTATAGTCGCGGGTTAGTATGACAGTTTCTCACACCCCTAATATATCGCAGCGGAAGGTAAACCTGGGGATGTCGTTGTTAACTACATAATTCACGTTATAAAGAACGACCTCTATTGAGTCGTTTTTAAAAGTACATCGTTTAATTCATTTGAAATAAAAGTTTTTAACAAAGCATGTTCCATAGTTTCCAACATAGATAAAGGATGTTTTGGAAATACTATCAAAATGATTTAGTTCATGCAGGAAATCTTCAATGCGGCGCAACCCCAACCGGGTGACTCTAACACAAAACTCCAACATGCTAGCGATGCTTTAATAAGGAGATTGCTAATTTGAGAATAAAAAATTTGAGGGCTAATTATATTTATTTATTTTTAACTAATATATCACATATATATTCATTCTTAAAATCCTTGTTTTTTTAACTAAAATTCACTTTCACTCTTCTATTAAAAAAAAGTTGTTTTATAAATTGTTAATCGTTAAATAAAATAAATTAAATGATTCTGACAAACATTTAATTATCTTTTAATAGACGACACTTTCATATACTTCTGACATTTTTATTTTTTTTGCTTTTTTGGGTTCTTTCAATACATGAGTTTGTATGATATATATCACGTGTGATATAACACTAATATGATAGTTTGAACACTCAACATACTGCTGTAAAACGGGCATAAGTATTTGTGTAAAACTCTAAATGATTCAACTTTTTAACATTTCAAATTATAAATCCTTATATATAATTTTGAACTTACAAATCATTGCACTTTAGTCATAGAAATTAAACAAATTATATCTTTTTATATTAAAAGATGCTTGATATATCACATTGGATATAACACTAATTTGTAGATTCGAATAGAGAATATATTGTCGTAAAAATGACGTAGGTATTATTTTTCAATGCAACATACGTTGGATCTTTTGGATTTGTATAGAAAATACTTATGACTATTTTACGACAACATGTTCATTGTTCGAACTTAACGAGTTTGAATATATTTTTTTTATCAACTTCTATGAATACACCGTATTAAATTAGAGGTTCAAATATTATGTGTTATATATGTTGGAAAACTTAAGATGTTTATTTTTTAAAGAAAAAATTATGAATCTTTTAGTGTTATATTTAGTATCCATATTAGTCTATAAATATTAAGTCTAGGGGGTCATTGTGAAAGTTTAGCCCAAGGAGACTCTATATATACCATCTCAAAAGAGGGTTTAGATTAGGGCAATCATAAAGATTCGCTGTATTCTTTCTCTCCTTTGTAGCAGCTAGGTTTCAACTCTTTTAGAGTTGGTTTACTTCCCCCTCATCTCTACAATAAAGAGGTGAGGGGGGAGGGGTTTGTACTTCATTCTTTTCTTACTCAATAAACATGTAATATTAAGGATTATATTCTTGTGCATCTTTTTCTTTTCTGTCATACATAATATGTTGGGGTGTGTTCGTCTTCAAGATCGGATTTATTCCGCACTAGTAACCAGGTTGTAGGGTGATCGAATCCTACAAGTGGTATCAAGAGCTCAGGTTCGCGGGTTCTCTGGTTAACTAGGATCGATCAAGAAGAGGTCTTTGTTGTTCATTTTTTCTGGAAGGAACAGGATCGTTCTATTCTGTTTGGGCTACCAGGTTCTCGACAACAAAAGTTCTTGGTGTTGAGGTTTTTTGACGTCAAGGAACAGCAGGGTATCGACAGGTAAAGGTTCTTGAGTTCTTCGATTGTCCGGGTCCGTGACAAGGTGTAGAAGACTTAAGGGAGTTTTCGCACAAGGTACTTTGTTTGATTCGGTGTTGTGAGGTTTATATCACAAGGTTATCAGAATAAACAAAGGGTCGGAGAATAAGTCCAAGACTTGTCGAGGTTGCAAGGTTTCTTAGGTTACAAGAAATTGTTTTGCAAAAATAAAAGTACGACAAGGGTTACTTCAAAAAGCGTAGGTTACTTTCTTGATTCAAGGGTTGTTGATTTGTTGGACGGTTTTATGCCCATGGTTCGATCGATATTTGAGTAAGAAAGGGTTTTGTTTTTTGAACGGTTTCTTGCTTTGATCGACTTCTAAGAAGGTTTATTCTTAAGGTTATATCGATAAAGTAAGGGTTTTACAAACGGGTTACTTTGCTAGATCGTGTTTTGTGTAGGTAAATTCACAAAAAGGTTAAACGGTTAGTAAAGGGTTAAAAGAATGGCTAGTATAAATACTAGGTTAAACATCGAAAAGCTCGATAGGAATATTGTACAAAAGCATGGAGGTTCCTGGTGTTAAAGTAGGAGTCCATGGAGTACACGATGAAAAACGTGTTTGGTTTGAGGTAGAACTGAAGGGAGCTCAAGGGGATCGTGAAGCTGAGGTTTTTCAGGTTAGTAATGATGATACTGCAGTGGCTCAAAGATGGTTGGAGGACAAGCAACCTGAAGAGAAGACAAACATGGACTCCTTGGTAAAGGAGCAGGAAAAGGAATATCAGACTGGGTAAAAGATCAAGACAGGTAATGTTCTTGATTTTTAA
>BQNB010013984.1:2856-33646 GCA_026074375.1 Tanacetum coccineum | reverse complement strand
AAGATAATATCTCTTGTTATATTTTGATATAATCTTAAAGCTAGACAAATAAAAATCCGATTTCTTGTCCATACTCAAAATCTTATCAATTAGATTGATAATAACATCAATCATAGTTTGAATAATGAGTTGATATATATTTGAAATCTTTCTTGACCCTCACGAACATTCTTTTAAAAGAAGACAAATAAAGATTTTCATAGTGTGTTCCACTAATCCTAACACTAGTTGTAAGGTGAGGTTGATGAATAATGACAAGTTAATTTTTTTACTTTAAGATTGTCATATATTTTGCTTGTGCGAAAAACTATTTGTTGATATGTATAGTATGCATAATTTTTGACATTTTATGAGTATATAAATGATTTTCCTAAGCATTTTTATACAACACACATCTTTTGTAAAATACTATACGTTGGTAAAAAGAATATAATTATGTGTGTGTGTTAGAACAATCCAAGCACAAGCAAAGTTTAAAAATACATTTTCTTTTACTTAATTATCAATGTATTAATACAATATTTTATGTTGTTTAACTAACCCAATGTCAAACACCGCAAGATGATGAAAAGATTTAGAAATCTTGTTGGAAGAGAGTTGATGTGTTAGAAATATTTAAGTGACGGGTTTTAATATATGATCTTAGGACATTATTTTTCCACACACTTGACAAACTATTAAACTCCCATTCCTAAGTGGGTTACTACACTCAAAATGATCTACAAGATGTTTATGTAACACTTGTAAATATAGTGATCTATGCCTATATGCAATGCACAAACAATTTTGCAACTTAACGCAAGCAATCTAGCGTAATTCCTATTAGGCATAATCCAAAAACTAGTAACATACAAATAGTATACATGGAACATGCATTTAGATACATAATTAGCTCAATTACAAATAGTAATGATTACTTATTAATATCTATTAAACAAGTTGAAACAAGAGTAAACACACATAATCATCTGGCATACACATAAGGATATTCGTCGTTGTTTTGTGTATTAGATATAACGATGTATACTTAGCTTGATTTGATTTTGAAAATAATATAGTTTCTTCCCATTTTAAAAATTAATTAAGATCAATATATTGAAAGGACAAATACACTATTTTTCAAAGATATATCAAATAGAAATGCTCGACTCAAAGAAAAATATAAAATACTAGTTTTACGTTAAAACGAAACTCAAAGTTTTGAGCACTATGTAGTATTTTGCATTTCTGACTTATTTAAGTTTAGAATGAAGACTTGAAAGTATTTTTAAATAAAAATAGACTCAATTATCTTCGAAATGGCGGGTGGCAAGACTTCTACAGACTTACAGTTGATTTTATATGATTTTTCGAAGTTTGTCAAATTCTGCTGAAACAGACAGACGGCCCCCATAAAGGTGACGGCCCCAGATATATTAGAGGGCCGCCCAAACAATTATGGGACCGCCACCAGAGACCCAAAAACACGTTTTTAAAAAAATAAGTAACCCTTTAAACTTTCATAACTTATAAAATAGAAAAAATAAAAATTATATATCTCTACACTATATTTAAAAAAATAATGTATAACCCCGTGCACGCACTATATTTAAAAAAATAATGTATAAGCCCCGTGCGTGCACGGGGATTAAAACAAGTATCTATAAGTACAATGTTAAAAATAATCCACTAAATAATGAAGCCAAAAGATGCATAACATCAAATCCATGATTAAATCCTTGAACAAAAACCCAATTTCCTATATTTTACAAGCTCTTGACTGCAGATATATTACTTTATTTCTGCACAAAATATTATAACCAAATAGATCATAAAAAATGCAGCTCGCCAACTGCAGCAAAAGACGATGGTCATGGTTTGAATTTTGAGGTCAAATTACTTTTTGACTTGCTAAATTAATGAACTGTTTCGTATAACCACACTAAACATGACATATAAGTAGTATAATGCATAACAGGTTTAAGAAACTGACCTTCAATAAGTCATTCACTTGACTTCAAAAGTCAACGATTGATTAAACAGAAGAAAAAGGTTTAAGAAACTGACCTTCAACCTCGACTACGTGTATGGAAACCGGCACTTGATAGTTTATGTTCTAGCCATGTGCTGCTGCTGCAAGCTCATAACCCTTCTTCATTTTCATAGTTATTGTTTAAGTGCTTTCCATTCATCTTTATATAATTTTTAATAAGAATTTACATAGTAGTGAAAGGCAATCGGACAACAAGCTGCGCCGCTAGCCCTTTTTGAATTGCAAAGCCAATACGTTTAAAAAACATATTACAAAGCCAATATGTTTAAGTGTAAATTAAAAAAAAACAAATATTTATCTAACATAATTAGTGGTATATGTTTTGACTTGACATCAGACGACTGCATGTGGTACTTTTAACTTTTCACTTATGGCTTCCTTTCTCTCCTGTTGTTTTAGTATAGTAGTAATAATTACCACAATCATATGGCAAACAACGGGGATCCTCGCCAAAATACCGATATAAATCATCTATATTTTTAGCCTATAATAGCAAACAAGCCTTGCATTACAAATGATAAAATATTAAAACCAACGATTTGTATTTTGCATATGTGTAAGGAAAATACGAGACATACCACACTATTAAATAGAGACCCCAGTGACTTTACTTCAGTTTCTGCTGAAGGAATGAATTTTCCTAGAACCTAGTCAATGAAATTAGATATCGAATTAAGTACTAAAACATACAAACTAGTGAAACAAAATGTGAGGCGACATCATTCTTTTCACCATTACGAAAAAAATAATTTCCTCTCAAGTCTCAAATACTCATACCTAGAAATGACATTGACAAGATGGGGTTGGTGGGCCAATGCTTGTTGCTCATTTTCTTTACCATCAATTCATTTAATGGTACTCGGATATTTGAAAGCATGATCTCACAATTAAATGCCCTCCTGAACTCGATCTGCAAGAAATGGAATATGTAATTTAGATATCTCTTGGTGTAGCAGATTCTAGAGAACCACACTTCTACTATATAGCAGCAATATAATCTTGACGATGAAAACTGAAATGATCGATTAAGAATATAGTAATATATTTAGTAGTTGCAGTATTTTAGAATTATTAGCAACCTATTCCTTGTATTCTCCTTTTAGTTCTGCTGTTGGTTTGAAAAGAGGGACGCGAGTTCCGTCATATTAATCTCTGGCACCCTAATGTGCATAAAAACCAAAAAAAATCAAGTAATAACAAGATTAAGAAATTCGTGGAGGGAGACATTATTAACTAATTACCAGATAGAGAAACTTACTTTAAAGCTTCACCAGGATTTTGTGCATCGGCCCATATGGTTCCATATCCTTTTTTTAGTTTCGACCAATGATAAGCCTTCGGCTTTCTGGATCCAAGATTTTGTAGAAAACGAACTCTTGGAAAATTATGCCCCATAACTCGATAGCACTCCATGTACTTGATGGAGGTGTGGGCGGGAGTAGCGGAGGCGGAGGTGGAGGTGGTGGTGTGGGACCACGTTATCTTGCCTTTTAGGAGTGGAGGTGGTGGTATTGGGGACAGGCGTGGGAACATACACATTGCAGGGGCACCTGTGATATATCTAACCTAACATGACAAGGCGGGGGACGGAGGTGGAGGTGGTGGTGGTGTGGGCCCACCTTCCATAAGTATCTTGTCTTTTAGGAGTGGTGGTTGTGGTATTGGTGGGCTATAAATAACTGAAGGTGAATTTGGTGATAACGCGGATTTTGGTTGTAACTTTTTTACCACATCACTTAAATTTTGCTTATTCAAATCAGGAGCCACATTATATAAATTATTAGATAGAACTGACTGTGAGGACCGGTCGCCGATGTTTCTTGTACAATGTCCGGCGTGGCTATCTGGTGGGAAACATTTAAGATTACATCTCTTTTAGGGCCTAGCCACTCATCAAAACATGTCAGATCTGCTGGAGGTTTAAAAGCTGTGGTATCCAAGTCTGAGAAAATAAGCTTCATCCAAATATATATTTTTTCAGTATATCTATTGCCATGTTCAAGGAGACAATTGATATCAAAGTTAATTAGTTCACGTTCTGCCTGCAACAAGTAGTAAGAGTGTTGGACCGCTGTAATGTCTGTGATACCAAAAGGAGAAGAAAAAAGGCCTGTTACATGAAGCCCATACCCGAAGCCTAGATTAGGTTAAATAGAGAAACGGTTTATAAAAGAAACAGACGTGTTGGTTTCTACAAACCATCACAACGCCTCACTAAAAGTCATACCGTTTCATCATGTATAAATAGGCCTCCATATAACGATTGTAAGTAACCCACTTTATTCTTATTAATAAAATTCTGCAGAAGGGTTCACCCAATCTTTCCTTGTTTTTATTTTTATGCATGATACTATGATCATGATCCTATGATGATATTCTAGATGATGTTGTTTGGTTAATTTCGATCCTGGAAGCACGAGTAACGACCTGCGAACATTGGTACCAGAGCGAAAGGGATCAAGCAACACAACATTTCATGTTCATCCATCATTCAAAGAATCAAAACCCGCGTTTTAAAAAAGACGCGAACATGGATGCCAATTGAAGAAGACGTCAAATTGAAGAGAAAGAGAACGCCTCAGAAGAGGAAGAAAAGAAGGAAAAGAAGATCATGCTTTTTTTGAAAAAAGGAAGATGAAGGCAGACTCAAAGATTTTGGTATGCATTTTTTGCCAGAAAATTTAGAGCGCTTGCAGAGATCCTAGGATTAATGAGATCCGATGGAATAGAGATCCAAAGATGCTACCTTGACTATTTGGAAGCCTTTGTCTCGCATTATAAGGCAGCAAGATCATCAAGGAATCCCACTGGAGGATACGAAGGCATTAGGCGCTTCGAAGATTACCACGGAGATGGTAACATGGATGGATCGTTGGCTGCAAAAGAGAAAGGAAGAGTCGAGCATTTTGGAATTACCCTCAAGGAGGAAGAGGAAGGCAAGCACAAACTAATGCATACATCATACTGCCAATGAAGATTGAAACTTCAGAAAGAAAGAAGCAGACAGAAGGCAAGAAAGATTCATGGTCTTAGCAAGAGGGATCGAGCCTGTGTGGTTCATAGCAAGATATCCCAAACCATGAAAGATTCAAGCAAAGCATCTGCAACAAAGAATCTGAAGAAAGCAAGGAACGAGAAGATTTTGGCATCAAGACATTAGGGGGAAATTGTTGGACCGCTGTAATGTCTGTGATACCAAAAGGAGAAGAAAAAAGGCCTGTTACATGAAGCCCATACCCGAAGCCTAGATTAGGTTAAATAGAGAAACGGTTTATAAAAGAAACAGACGTGTTGGTTTCTACAAACCATCACAACGCCTCACTAAAAGTCATACCGTTTCATCATGTATAAATAGGCCTCCATATAACGATTGTATGTAACCCACTTTATTCTTATTAATAAAATTCTGCAGAAGGGTTCACCCAATCTTTCCTTGTTTTTATTTTTATGCATGATACTATGATCATATGATGATATTCTAGATGATGTTGTTTGGTTATTTTCGATCCTGGAAGCACGAGTAACGACCTGCGAACATCTAGCATCAAACTAATACTAAACATGAAAAAATAATAGTAACATCTAGTGTAGTAAAATATCCAACAAATCTACACTAAAGATCATGTTATAATACTAAGCTATTAAGCTTAAAGCTTATCAAAAACACCAAAAAATGAGCTTATCAGATTATCCCTCTTATTTATCTGCTTAGATGCCTTCCCATCAGTTTAATTAGCTTATGCACCCGCGCATTATGCTCATCACCTTAGGTCTTATAGCAATCAAGAAGCCATAAGCTTATAAGCCCCAAACAAGTGAGCTCATCAACTTATCTAATACAAAAAAACTAATCCAAATTCTCTGTTATATATCAGCTGACTTTCAATTCAAAATTCCTACTTAGGGTGTTTGCATTAGCTTATTGGCTTATCAGCTTATTAACTACGCCATAAAGTAAAGTAAACAAGGAGCTTATCCAGTTTAATAACCTAATTCAAACACCTTCTTACATAACTTAAACTTTTAAAAAAAAAAATACAATGAGTTTGTAACTTGTAAGAAACATCAAACAATTGTAAGCTTTTCACCTTAGAGCTAGCTTATAGCCAAAAATAAGCCATAAACTCAAGTTGATAAGCTTAGACATTCCAAAGTTACAAGCTTATCCGATATAACAAGCTAATCTTTTACACAAGTTACAAATTTTAGAATAATGTTTCTATAATGTAGTGACATATCCAACAATATCAAAATGGTTAAACCGAAGAGTAATACAGCTTAATTTTTCCGGATATTGTTACTTAAACTCATAAAAAGGAAAAACATGAGTTGTTCGTATACGTACAACATTGTCTGTTTATTTATATACACAATAATTCATGTTTTCATTTTGATATTAATAATATTGTATCATATATATGTTTATTTTCAAAACAACATATATGTTATATATTTAAAATATAAAGTCTAAGGGTAAAAAGTATAAAGGTTATTTGTTTATTTTTTAAAGTTATTAAAAAACATAAAAACTTATAAATTTATACTTAACTCCATTTTATTTATTTAAATTTCAACCACTAAAGTTTTATTAATTTACATCCTCTTTTTTTAAGTTTTTGTTTTCACAACTTTGACACATATATTTTTATGGCCGAAACACGAAAGTTTTCCGAAACGATGTTTTCTACTATACATAAAAGGATTTCGGCTCAAAAGTGCATAAAAAGGGTGATTTTTATCAAAGTTCAGTTTTGCGTTTTTGGTAAAAATGACAGTACTATTTTTATAATTAGTTGATGATGCAGTTTTCGAGTGGCGTTTCGGGCCTTTTCTGGTTCGAACCGGCCTTCGGGTAAAACATAAAAGTTGTTCATTGGGACATTTTACATAAAAACTCAGGTGATTTTGGTATGAAAATGAAAGAGGATAGGAAATCGTTGAGGTCGAAGTTAGTGATTTGTCATTTTGGAAAAATGCAAGTGCTTGCTGATTTTTGGTAAAAAATGTGTTTACGAGCGTTTTTGAGTTCGTTTGAGCTCGTGAAATTTTGACGAATAGTATTTTACAATTAATAAAATGTTAGGGTGCGTTTGGCGATGTCTAAAAATGGTAAGTTCGGGTTCGAGTCGTATATATATATATTCCGTTGGGCGGGGAGTTTTAAGGTATTGTTGGAAGAATTATGTATATTTTGATACTTGTTCGTTATTGTTTTTGGTTGTTCCAATTATTGCGTATCCTTTAGATAAGTTATGGTTGATGTAATGTGGACAAATAAATGTAATTAGCAAGAGCGTTTATAAGATAATCTTGTGAAACATAGATTTAGCAAAGAATATATATGACATAACATACTATAATTTGTTATGAGCTAACGTAGTAATAGAAAAAATAATTAATAGTATGTACGATTTTATTCAAAGAAACATTTGCATTTTGATAGTTGCTCGATATCATTTTTGGTTGTTCCAACTATTGCCTTCATTTAGATAACTTGGTCGGATTTTTATTTTATGTTATCATTTACAACACATAGTTGTTTCAGTGTTCTTTTTATTAAGCGATGGTTGACGACATCATCGACGTTACCCTCTTCCCGATGATGCTGCTTGTGTCGATGGCTTCAAGACTTCCGTATATGTATGCATTTATTTATATACTAAAACCTTTTGCACTTATGAAGGCTCAATTTGACTCTCGTCAAATTCAAGCTCGAGCTTAGCAGGGTAGCAACTCAACTGGTTTGAGAATGACTGAAGTTGGTCATTTGAAAAGCAAAGATACATATAAATGACGTATTAAAAAATGCATATAAATAAGCATATATGCATATGTAACATGCTTGCTTTGATAGTATTCCCATAATGCAGCTACCACACGAACTTTGGGGTGATTTTCAAATCGATGTTCATAAAAGAAATGTAGTCTTGCGTTTTTTTCTCTTAAAACGTTCAACACATGATACATATTACTCAAATTCTCGCGTTCTTCAATAGAGAGGATACAATATACTACTATTTCAGAAATCTGTTTAAACGTTCTAAAATATATCATCTATTGATGATTTTTCAATGATACATACTACTATTTCAAAAGATATGTCGACCAAAAGTAAGATAAACAATTTATGTGGCTGACGGTGGCCATTTTAACTCATTTACTTACAAACGGGTCAAACAGGGTGAATTTGATTTATTCCGTGTTCATATCAACTCCTTATTTTTTATTCATATTTTAGTTTATTATTTCAATGTTATTGTTTGTGGACATTTTGACGATAAACTGGAAATAAGGTCGTATGCCAATCTTTGCATAATGTTAACTAACATGATGAGTTATGTTATGAAGATCTTGTATAGCGCATTAATCCATTATCACGATAATACACAAACACATTTGTTCAATATCCTTAACCATATCTTCTATCTTTTTCATTCTTTGTCCAAAATACTATTTACAAAACTATTCCAAAATACTATTTAGGCACCCGTTTCAATGTGGATTCTCGTTGGCAAAACAATTGCTATTACGTACAGTTTAAAAAATAGCAAAACAATTTTTGAATTTAGAGACTAAGTAAAGCACGTGAGTGTGCAGTGAGTTTGTAAATCAATCTGTATGAAGTCATATAAGCTAGCACTTATGTCATGTTCAACGTGAGGAATGTTTTCTCAGCCGGCGCGTACTTTCAACGATAGAAAACAGTCCTTGCAATTCCATATTTAGCTTTTACTCCATTTCCTCTTCAAGCTTTCTGAATGATGGTTGTGTTTATCTTCTTCTTCTTTCCTGTAAAGTTTGCCATTGTAAATACATTAATCGCCATTGTAAATAAATAAACAAAGGGTAACTCAAATCGTAGCGGATAAACCAAGACCAGACTAATTTAAAAAAATGTAGATAAATGATTATATCTAACTGTATATGAAGTTCCAAACAAAGGATTTCTTATTATTAATATCCACAACTTATTTCGCATGCAAACAATCACATACCTTCATTTTCAATAGTCATTTCCAATCATAGCTTAAATTTGAAATCCTATAAAGCTGTAAACAATAAGTGATCTTCAGTTATAACATTTTCTCTTCATTTAGGCATTTAATCAAGCATTTAGTATGCATATAATATTATAACTTACATGAAGCACTATTACATGATGAATATCATGTATACACTAATTAAATATTTCGTTTAACTAAACATAAGAGTTAACTTCAAAATTAAAAACAAAACAAAAAAGCCTAACTTTATAATACTAAGAAAAAAAATTGAAAAAAAAATCTTACCAATTCATATGCTTGGTTGATTTCATTATACACAGTTGGATCGATTTTGTTTGTAGATGTATGTAGTTTTCTCTAGCCGTTATTTTTGTGTGAGATTTTTTGTTTGAGATCCGAATGGTGTGGACAGAGACACAAAATAATCAAATTGATCTATAAAAAAAACACAGAAATAATCAAATCGTTGATTAGATTGGGGATTTTTTATTTTTGGGTTCGTTTGGTTAATTCAAAGATGAATGATTAGAGTTATGGGATCAATCGGTGTTTATTAATCAATTTGAACCAATAACTTTTGTTCACAGGGATAGAGACTGATTCAAGGTGGAGAGGTTGTGTAGTTGATTAAAAAATGTAGGGTTATACGGGTTTGAAAGGGATGATATCAAGAAGAGGGCCAGAGGGGTATGTTTTTTGTTTCCCGTTAAATGCTAGCAAGGTTAAATAATTCACAGCCGTTGATTATTTTTCAATTTATAGGTGTCGTTTTCTCAATTTTTTGCTTCAAGATCAAAAAATCAAAAACCTTCTTTTAAATGCTAGTTAGTTAGGACCAAATAAGAAGTTTTTTCTTAAAATAAGAAGGATAAGAAGTAACTATAACCACATATCCGAGATACACCGACTTAAATTAGATGCATCTCTATAATCTTAGATGCATTATAATGCATCATAATGTGTTTTCTAGCTTTTAATTAGATGCATTATAATGCAATATAATGCATTAGATGCATTTCTATTCATATAGATGCACCATTTTGAGTTTTGAAAGTTAATTTGATGTGTAGATGGTGCAAATTGATTTTCATGATTTTGGCACATGCAAAATAACAAAAAACAAGAGAAAAAATAAAATGCATCTAATATACGTATATGCATCTAATTAACAGCTAGAAAACACATTATGATGCGTTATAATGCATCTAAGATTATAGAGATGCATCTAATTTAAGTCGGTGCATCTCGGATATGCGATTATAGTTACTTCTTATCCTTCTTATTTTAAGAAAACTTCTTATTTGATCATAACTCTATATATATAATTGAGTTAAAATGGTGTAAGTGCTTAAAGTTGTTAAAGTGAGAAGCAATAGAAATTGAACAAATATCACATCCGTTAATTAGTTGTTAGTCCGTGTACGAGTTATTGGTTCGTGTACGAGTTGTTGGAGGTTTGTTTCGTGTACGAGCAGCTACTTCACGATTTTTAGTATTACCAGTTTCTTGTGTATCAGTTGTTTATCATAGTTTAACAATTGTTTTGTTAACTCGGATGTAAATTATAAGAGTGTATCACTGAATTTGCAAATAAAATGTTTATTTTTATTAATAGTCTTTTGTGAAGCAAAACTATGTATCATGTGTATCAGCTATAAATGGTTACGTATCAAGTTTTTTAGTGGTTGTAGATCACATTTTATGTATAAGATTTAATGTCTATGTATAAGATTTAATGTCATGTATCTACTATTAATTAAATCACATAACAATTAATAGATTCAATGGTTAAGATCACTTCTCATTTTAACAACTTTAAGCTACTACACTACATTAACCTTCCCCTATATATATATATATATATATATATATATATATATATATATATATATATATATATATATATATATATATATATGTGTGTGTGTGTGTGTGTGTATATATATATATATATATATATATATATATATATATATTTGACCATTTAATGCCACGTCATAATGTTACGTCATAATGCGAGCCATGTCATTATTTTTTTAATTTTCGTAATTTTTTTAATGTGAATTTCATTTTTATAAAAAATTTGTCGTTCGTAAGATTTGAACCTAATCCCTTTGTTATATTAACAAACCACCTTACCGCTAGACCAATCTAATTTTTGGAATAATATGTTCCAAATTAACATATATAAGGGCATGCGAAATCTATAGTCTGTATTTAAAAAAATTACCAAATTATTTGTTTTCTGTATTCAAATTCGGTAGATTATTTGAATATATTTTGTAGATAATTTAGGAATGTATATAATGTAAATTATCTTTTTAGATAATTTTGGAATTGATTTTCATAAGATATAGTATCAAAAAAAAATGTTGCAGCTACCGTAAAAAACAATACGCCTTTTTTTCCAAAACCTAATACCCTAATGATGAACTATGTTATTTTTTTTTGCAGGTTTGTTATCTTCTTTGTTTTGTTTAAAGGTATATGTTTTTTTCTCAAAAGCCTAATGAAAGATTATGTATGTATATGTTGGTTTCTTTTTTTGCACGTTGGTCATCTTCTATAAAGGCATATACCATCAGCGATTTTGCGCATGTGATGTATTTATGCATGTAAGTTTGAATTGAGTTTGTACTCAAGATATGAATAGGTTTTATGTTAGTGTTTCTACAATATTTAGAAGTGGAGCCGCATTTAAAGGCGGAAAGACGCATAAAATTGAGGTTACTGATGCGGATATACATGTTTTTCAAAGGGCTGGAACGATAATTCAAAGGAAAGACCGATTCCGTAGAAGCACAGTACAAATGGAGAATGATCCTTACACTCTGGTACATTTGGGACATTGGCTTTACTATCTGAATCATAGCAATTGAAAATTAGGGATTGTTTGGATTTGCGTTTTAAAGTTATGATAAACAAATTTTGCTTCGGCATATTCATATTAGTAAATTATATGTTATAATAGTGTTCTTTTTGGTCATTTTTTGTATTACTTAGACATCCAGGTTTTATTTCCCCACAATCTAGTGAATCTGAGCTTTCCAATCACTTTGTAAACACATATCTACTTACTCATATAAATTCTATAATTATTTAAAGTATGAAAACTTGAATCAGGTTCCATACACATGTCTATAATCTGAAGTTGACCGGAAGCGTTGCAGTGGGACTGGAATGAACCTATTCCTACGTCGGTTCCATACTCGGTGTTTTTATGTCAAAAGACTGAAAACTAGAAAAGTGATCAATATGTTTATCCACTACAACATTGTCTCTTTAGCTCAGTAGTTGGATTGCCGGTAACAACTACAGCAAAGAAGGAACATAGAACATCACTAGTAGAGCTGTTCAAAACTAAATTGGTTGATGAAACCATAGCTAAAGGCAACAAAGTCAAAAAGCAAAAGGAAAATAAACTGAAAAATCTGCTGTCCAATTGAAGAAAAAGATACTAAAAGGAAAAGCGCTTTGTTCTTCCTCTAAACGCTCCACAGCTGATAAAAAAACATACAAAGTATGTATTTGATCTTTGTATGATTAAATTCCTTTTAATTGAGTCTCCTAATGTCTAATGTGGGGCATACGGATCTTGCAAATGTTAAACAGGAAAGTTCACCATGAATGCATGCCTGTTGCACCCGAGTCTGATAATCACTTGAATGAGAAGAACAAGAGTAGTAACCAAGACGAAATGTTGTCTGAATATATCACACTATATCCTACAACGGGTATTATAAAAAGCAGTTCAAACTGCACTAAAAGCAGTACAAACACGCCACATTCTTCTGTTGTTTTGTTCATCTGATCTCTCATTTGTTAGAATTCAGAACTGACCATCATCTGTTTAATAATCATTTTCAGATAGAATGGACTGCTTACCAGAGGCTGTTGTCCAGCACATTTTATCAACCTTGAGAAATGCCAAAGATGTGGCATCTTGTAATTGCGTCTCCAAGAAATGGAAAGACTCGATGCCTTACATTGCAAGCATTTACTTCCAGCGTAGCATCTTTGACCACCTTTCGAATGGTCAACTCCTGACAACATCATAAGTAAGATACTCTCATCAAGATGCCGTCTTGAAGAGCTTGTGGTTTACTGCCCGCGCTGGCTTCATGGCTATTACTCGTGGGATCTTCATTAAAGAGTCTTGAACTCTGTATGGATAATCTTGCTGAGCAAAATGCTTCTAACGACAGTCTTGTCAAACTTGAATGCATTCAAGCTGCAAGAAACTTGGAGTCGTTAAGACTTTGGGGTGTGCTAATTGTTCGTACCCCGAAATGGGATGTGTTTCAAAAACCAAGAAATCTTCAAATTGTTAGAGCAAAATTGGAGGGTTCGGTTTTGACAGAGACTCTTCGGTCAACTCCTAACCTTACCCAACTTGAACCAAAAATTATAATTTTTATAATCATAATTATGTTTGATAACAAAAATTCTTATAATGATGATTCATTATATTGTTTATAATTATAATTCAAAGGATAATGATTCATTATAATGTTTATAATTGTCAAAGAATTCATGGAAGCTATCACTACTGGTGCCGATGTTAGCATGATTAGACAATTCGGTGTTGGTTTCTACTCACTTTACTTGGTTGCAGATAAAGTGGTTACAACCAAGCACAATGATGATGAACATCTGGCATAAAACACGGTTGACCCGACTGAATAGCACTAACCACCTGAAGCAGTCACGGTGGTTGTTTTAGGAGGCACGTTGCATCCAACGTTAAGTGGGCTGAAGAGGATAATGAAGTTGATCCTCATGAACCTGCTAAGGTATTTTGATTTAATAAATTATGATGCATTATTGTTTTGAACAAAGTCTATACATATATAAATTCATTATCATTTTGCAGATATAAATAGCATTTGTCAGGAACCTACCCTCCAGTACTGATGAAAACGACTTGAACAAACTATTTGTGCCCTTTGGGAAGGTCGAAGATGCTTCAACTTCTATGTTATTTTTTCCCGTAGGTTAATACTACGTTAAACTTAGTCGTATGCATGCTCATCTTTCAGGTATACAAAGTGGTGGTGCACATCAAGGGTATATTTTCAGTTGGATTTGTTCATTTGCTCAGCGATCAGTAAGTGACAACTAAAATTAGCATGCAATTTAACGGTATAATGTGATAGTATATATTTTCAGCAGGAACACCTGCTGTCCTAAAGGAGATTGATTGTTTAACGGTTACTGTTGAGGACATTCTCAAAGTTGAAGCTTGTGTTTCATCAATAATTACCAAAGAGGACACGAGGCTAAGCGGGTTTGGTGGCTGGTTTAATGTCCATTTTAATGTGAGTTAACTGTTTTCACGACCACCAGATTTTCACATATTTTAGGGTACCTGATATGTTTGTGCTGTTTGGTTATAGGGAAGGAAAGAGAATCCTGCTGAGTGTGAGGTTGAGCTGACTACAGCTCCCAGTATAGATGATGGTACACATTGGAGCCAACAAGTTAGTAACGATAACTACTAAAATTCGTAAATCAGTAGAACTGGTGTAACATCTTTTGTTGATTATTTGAACATCAAAGAAAATCGGATTGTGTTTTCTTGCCAAAATTCTTGGCTTTATTTCTTAGTAATTTGTGTTTCCCTCGCACTATGCACAGGTCTTTTTCTTGCATCCTCCTGTCCGTGTCAACGAACAAGACGAGGTCCGTGTTAATTTTTCCATGACCCGTTCTGAAGAAAATCATCGTTTGATGAATGTTGATCTTGCGTATGAAATCAAGTTGTCATCTGGCACGACTGCCACCTGTTGAAAACAAGTTCTTTATAGAATAAGGTCCGACAAAAAGACTAGATATGGTTTGTTTCTCGATGTTTTCTTTATGTAAAACTCATAATTAGTTGTAAGCCTTAAGAGGTATATACAATTAAGAGCAATTGCTGTGGTTATAAGACTTGAAGCAAATTTGGATGGTCTTAAACATGTTAACAAAGTGAAGTACATTTGATGGATCCTTGAGGTAAAACATCTTGTCTATTTAACAATACAAATACGATCACCCATTACATTACTGGCCGAGTCACCTCATAAGCCTTTTAAATGAATTAAATCCCCCTACTGTTCATTTTTCTTTTCGTTTTTAATTCATTCAATAAATAATTTCGTATGTTTATAATACGTTTATCTATACATATTTTTTTGTAAACGATAATCATAAGTCATGCCCGCCCATCGGGCGGGCTTAGGAAACGCCCCCAAACTTGATAAAAAAACACACACACAATCACTGATCGTTACCTTCATCCATACAGTGATCGTGATTTCCACCACCATTAAAACCGATCAAAAATTCCGTCATCCTTTATCAGTCATCTGTAACTAACCGATCAGATAGGGGGTTACCATCAGATCCTTCATCCGTCATGTTCGTAACGAACCTAATGAAGAAGAGTAATGAAATCGAACCTATGAACTCGAGCAATAGTAAGTCTATAATTATTCTTTGTTCAATTTATATGTTATTTTGTCTATTATTGGGTAAATTATATCATAATTAGTATGATTGTGAATATGTGTGAAATTAGGGCATCCGTGTAGATTTATCGTAGGGGAACTTTATGTATAAGATAACATTTTAGTGAATTTGTGTAAAAAATTGTTACGACATTTGTTTGTTTGAATTTGTGCATTAAGTTAGCTTTAAAGTTTATTGTGTGGCATTTGCAGAGTTCATAAAGCAAACAATCTACTTGTGATAATGTTACATATTATGCTACTTTACTAATCTGCAAGTCATGCTAGTGTGATTTGATCACCTTTATCACCATGGGTATCTGATATACAAATTGTATGTGTAAATGGTATACATACATACTTTGTCATGTAATCATACATAATTCTTATGAAAGCAAATTTGATCAGCCTAGGGACCATCAGGACATGCCTAGCATAGAACACACAACAGTCAAAACTACCTAGATGACTAGATCTAACCCTAACATTAGAGAAGCAAATCACCCTTGGATAGTGTTTATATGGCTTACGCCTTAAAGACAGAATAATCATGGTAAAGAATGTATTATAGCAAATCACTTTAGTGCATCAGTTTGACGAAATTTAGTGCATCCGTTATGTTTAGTGTATCTGTTGTGTTTAGTGCATCATTGGACACATTAGGGCATCTGTTTGTATGTTTAGTGTATCTGTTATGTTTAGTGCATCATTGGACACATTAGGGCATCTCTTTGTTTTGTTTAGGGCATCTGTTTGTATGTTTAGTGTATCCGTTATGTTTAGTGCATCATTGGACATATTAGGGCATCTGTTTGTTTGTTTAGGTTTTTTTTTTGTATGTTTAGTGCATCACTGGAGACATTAGGGCATCTGTTTGTTAATTTGGGGCATCTGTTTGTTTGTTTAGGGCATCTGTTTGTATGTTTACTATTATAGTAAAGGCTTTATGTAAACTTTAGTTTTAAGTATTGGTGTGACCACAAAGTATACTGTTAAAGCAGAGATACACGTGCATTTCATTTGTTTAACCGTGGGTCAAATCTAAAGGATAGTTTTGTGAGCAAAGTGTATCCCGGGTCGGGTCAGTTTGATCGGGTTGGAATGTGGTTGAGAAAGTATGGGTTATCGTGAAAGCGAGTTTAGTGGTGATTACTGGAATTAACAGTCAACAACAGTGTTTGGCTAACTTAAATGCGTTTATGACCGGATTAAAATAGATAAGTCATGATTTAATATTTTTTTAGGTTTTAATATGAACTTTATACTAATCTAGTGGGACTTAGTTAGATGGTAAATTATAGTTAGATGGCATATATTGTCTATTTCAGCTAGAAGCATTACCAAAAACCGAACCTTGTGTATCTGCTACGAGGATTGAGGTTCGATCGTCACCAGCTCATGGGGCTGGAGTCAACGAGTCAAATGTAAAACAACGCAGATCTGCTCTTCTTTCGAATAAATAGAGGCTGCTTTTGAAGAAACAAGCCCTTAAGATGAGAAAATGTCATGTCTTAGCAGTTGGTAAGCTACAAGTGTTGACATGAGAGGTGGAGATATGAGCGGGTCAAGCATGTTGGGACAATGGGTAATCAGTAATATATTAGATATGATTGTAAATAATTTTACTAGAGGTAGCAGTTTCTACCCTTGCATGAATGTGTTGATCCAGGTTACGCTTCCTATTTAACAGGTCAAATAGTATACCGCTAAAAGAAAACTTGTATTATTTATTTCTTACGGCTTACAAATAGTTATGGCAAGAACCTTATAATAACAAGTTACCTAACCCGCGTGGCCTGCTCATTTTGTCACATCCAATCTTTACTTTCGAGTGCATAAGATACACTATCTTGCAGTGAAGACAAGTATAGTAGCTTTTGCTGTTAAACTATAGATAGTTATGCCTAACAACACTATAATATATGCAGGGATAAGCAATATTGTTAGCAGGGTGGCTAGAACAATTAAAACTCACTTTAGCAGGTGCAATTCTTGTTTCTCAAGAACCAAGTAAAGTCATTGAATATTGGGGTTGGGGGGCTTCAACAACATAGGATTCCAACCAATCTAGTGTGAAACAAAATCGAAGTGACTATGAAGGTATTCTTAAGCAAATAATCTCCCCGGAGCTCATTTCAGCAATTAGGCTTGAATGCGGATTAAAAGATAACAAAGTCCAAGAGAGTGATGTCGTTTCTTAGTGTAAAATTGGTATTGCTGACTTTTCTTACTCTTATTTTGGTTCTGTCCAACTAGAGGTGGCAATATGGACTATTTATTATGATAAATATATACATATTTTTTAAAAACCAGGAAGAGAAGATTAATTAAATCATTTAGTAGTGTTGAACCATACAACCTGCTAAACTATATTATCTGAATATTTAGACGTGTTGTGAATTTTTTTTGTAATATTAATTAGTGGATTAGTTATTAAGAAGATTATAAATAAAGTACTGTCAAAAAAAGTGTTTATGGTCTTGCTAATCCCACGCAGACTAAAAGTGACCCGTTTGTATTTTAGTGCATCCGTTTGTATCATGGGAGTCGATATCAATGTTACATATGGGATTAGAGGTCAGACCATCTGCCGAATATTGTTTAGACCAATTTTCTTTTTTACTTGCTGTAATTGTTTGTGTTGTTCTGACATGTCACTGAAATATAGGCTCACACCTAGACCGACTGTAATTTGAGTAGTGTTCAGTTGTGCTCTTATATGGATATACTGAATTAGTTGAGCTGTAGGAACAGTGATTTCATCATATATTTTTAATTAAAGTTTAGTCAGTTTTGTTGTTTATATAATTATTGACTTTACCCTCGATTTGATGAATCATGGTTTATAAATAGTCAGAGGATGGAAATTTGAATGGCTATTGAACTTACTATCTTATTCAGTAACTAATTCAACTTTATAATGTATCTCCAGTATCTTTCAGTGTAATTATTATTCGTAGAGCGTCTAGTCAATTGATGTCCCAAATTTTCAGCATTACTAGCCTCCCTGCCATTCTGATGTAAACAGAGACCTCAATTAGTACAAGGAAACATGCAGCTTTACTTTGTTGATCAGCAGTGTAGTCAAGCTCTTGAAGCAACATGCAACATCATTTGCTTCTTTTAAGGTACAGTTGTCTTCTCTTCACTTAGTATTATAGTAATAAGATGTCACCTTTTTCTAATTCCATCTATCCAAATCCAGTTGCATTTGTCGTGATTTATGTTGATATGCTTTTATACAGGTTCCTGGCAGTGAGAATCCTTCATTCCTTATTTCTTTTGCAACAAAAAACTCTAATGCTGGACAGGTTATATCAAAGCTTCATATTATTGAGCTTGGTGCCCAGCCAGGTTTTCTTCTTAATACATGTCATTTTTCTTTGTTTTGTTTGTTTCTTTCTTATAGCTGGCATACTTTTCCCTGTTTCCCATGTTGCAAAAGACCTTTTCCTTGTTTCTCAGGAGTCCAGAATCTCGTAAGCAGGCACAAGCAACGAATATGAACCATAACTGAGTGGAGAAGGCTCACCAGGGTATGGATTCCCATGTGTCGTATGGTAAATCGATAAATCTAGTAGTCTCTTTTATATGATTCATTTTCTGCTATAGTTAGACTGAAGTAGGAGTATACATTGAAGAAGGAATAGTAGATCCGTTCGTTTTGTTGAACCTTAGCATTGATTGATAGGATAAGACGGATCAAGGGTACATTGCCTGCATAAAACTTGAAGGTAAAAACTAGGATATATTTGGACTAGATGTAATATACATTAGCCCCTCAATGTTATATTTAATATGTGTGTGCTAACATATTAGGTATTCATGTGATTGGGTTTGAACTTTAGTTTCTTACTTCATCAACAAATACTAATTTTATGAATCGCTGAAGAAAGCATATTAATCATAGCTCACACAGAGATCTACTTGTTTGTCACAGCTGCCTGTCGGGATCAGATTGTTTGTCTCAGCTGCTCACCTAGAGTATGATCTGCAAAAGCATATGAATCGCTGGAGATAGTCTCAACTTTAGTATTGATACAAGCCTTTGGGTCATCAAAAAACAAGGCCTCGGGTCCAGAAAGTCTGATTCTACTTTGAAGTCATCAAAATACAAAGCCTCGGGTCGATCCATGGAAAAGTGAAAGCTGGAAACACGAGTCTTTAGTTTCAGCATTGTAAATGTTACTCGAATATTTTAATAAACATTATTATTAGTTGATTCTTTTTATTTTAATTGCTCATCTTCTTGTAAATAGTTGTAACATTGTTAATGGTAATTGACTATATGTTACTCAAATATTTTAATAAATATTATTATTGGGTTTTTTTCATTTTCTCATCTTTCTGTAAAAAATGTAACGTAAGAACATGATCATTTTTGTGTTTTGTTAGCAACCAAAACAACTCAATGTACAGCTCTTAGGTTTATTTTTTTGTTATAAATAAATAGCCCTTGAGTTTTTATTGTATTGTGACTATTGTGGCCCACTTGACTTTGATTGATATAATATTGGGAGGGGAGGATGTGATGGGCTAGCTGCGAGTCTCTTCTATCTTAACTTGGATTTGTATTAATGGATGGGAGGATGAGGGGCGGGGTATCTCTCTCTCTATTTTCATTTTCTCATCATTCTGTAAAAAATGTAACGTAAGAACATGAGCATTTTTGTGTTTTGTTAGCAACCAAAACAACTCAATGAACAAGCTCATAGGATATTAAATGATATAAAAAAAGCCCTTGGAAAATAAAGAAAGTGACAAAGAGGCCCCTTGACTTTGAAAGAAAAAAGGATGGGAGGATGAGGATGGCGCTCGCTCGCTCTCTCTCTCTCTCTTAACTTTGAAAGAAAAAAGGATGGGAGGATGAGGGGCGGGGTCTCTCTCTCTCTCTCTCTCTACCCTTTCACATATACAATTTAATCCAAACTATAGATATGAAAACTTCAAACAAGTGAAAACACATAAAAAGGAACCTAGAAATGACATTGTCGATGTACCCAAAACGAACAACCCTTTCTCACCATGACTAAATTCAAAAAAATTATGCAAAAAGAAAGGTTTTCCTTAAAGATGGATAAAGGACAAGTGACTTCTAAGCTGCATATCCAAATTCCTGAATCACCTAAAACGTGAGCTACCTTTTGAACATTGAAACAACAAGCTATTTATGGTGCGTTTGGGTAAAGCTTATCCAAAAGCGTAGGTTTGCAAGTATGAAAATACAAAAATGTAGGACATAACGCTTAGGTCATATAAACACGTAGTAGCTAACAAAAAAGGACCAACAATTCTCTAATGAAGAGTACGGACACGCACGAAATAAGCTAAAAATAGTCCTTATGAAACCAACTTATCGCATAACGATCCATTTTTATTTATTGGCATTTGATCAAACAAATGGAGTGCAATAACAACTACACCAATAATTAAATCTCAGCAGATGAAACAACAACACATAATAATAATAATAATAATAATAATAATAATAATAATAAGGGTAAATAACATTGTTGGTCCCTAAACTCCACCCCGTTTGCGGATTCAGTCCCCGTTTTAAAAATCGTTAGAAATTGTCTCAAAAGTGGTCATTTTGATGCGTGTTTGGTTCCAAATGATGAACGGCGTTAAGTAGCTTCGTTAGTGATGGATATTATGGTAATTTCATCAAAAAAATTAGTTACACTATTAGTCCCTTACCAACCAATTGTCCTGATTCAAAACATACATTTACTCCATTTTCTTACTTTTTCTCCACTCGTTTACATTTATCCAAAACCATAAACACTCTAATCTAAGCATCATCTTTCTCCTCCACCACCACTAAAACCCAGCACCATGTCACCATATTTCTTAAATATTTAAACACCAAGCCTTATTTTTTACCATAGCTTTAACCCCGGCAAAATCAACGGTAACTAATATATCCGGTTTTCAAAAAGATAAGAATTAACACTTTATCTACACAAGCACCTCTAACATTATCAAAGTAGTGCTCGATTATTATTGGTCATACAGACTGCCACAACCACTGTATCACACACAAATCCACCGCGAGAACCACGGTATCACCACACGAATCCACCACCACGGTATCACCACACGATTCCACCACTGCAACGAGATCCGGCCAGATCTAGTCAATATCCGACGGTTGGTGGTGGTTTTCAGTGATTGGGTGGTTGTGGGAGGTGAACGATGGTTGTGGCTTGCAGAGTTGGTGATGGGTGTAGCAGTGGCGGCTATAGATGGTGATGGTTGGTGACGTATTATGTTGGTACAAGCTATCAACAGTAGTTTTTTACTCTATGATATAAATGGATGATGAGATGGATAGTCCGGCTCATTCAGTTTTGAAGTAGTATAACAACATCATTACTTGTCCACCTCCAATATCTCTCTGTCTATATTGCTTCTAGTTGTAATTACAATTATACATCTTAAGAATTTGGCTATATTCGCTGTAAAAGAATGACAAAACAAAAAGTTGTGGTTGGAGATGGGAAGTCAGATTTAGGCATGGTACCAACTGCGTAAACCGCAATTGATGCCGATGGATATATAAAAATATACAAGAAAAGTTGTTACAAAATCTTGAAATCACCAGTGGATCAAGGATTAACGCTTGGGTTGAATCAATGAGAGCTTCTTCACCGACCTTTAACCGACCTTTAATCACCGAGAGAGAGAGAGAGAGAGAGAGAGAGAGAGAGAGATAGAGAGAGAGAGAGAGAGAGAGAGAGAGAGAGAGGGGGAGAGAGAGAGACCTGCATAGGACTTATGGAACGAGAGTGGTCCCTGTGTGAGTAAAATCATTTTGTTGTTTTCTTCATTAATTATTTTAGTAGATAGAACGAATGAGAATGAATTACTTTGAACTTAAGGTTTTATTGGGTTTAGTTTGGTTATGTACTTATCTTTGGAGGATTATATACTCATTCCATATGGCTTTTTTACCCTTTTATTAATTGTAATAAACTAAACAGTTTTGTTTAATTTGGTTATGTACTTATCTTTTTACTAGACGAGTATACCCGTGTATAGCAACGAGATTTTATAATGACATATAGTTGTAATAATAAAACATAATTTATTGTTATAAGTGAAAAATAATAAGAGTTTGAAGATTTATAGATTAAACACAGCTTTTCTTAATTTTTCCATTTTCAAGAACTAGTTTTAATACACGTGCAAGCACGGGGTTTAATCATTAAATTTTAATTAAGTGTTAATTTTGCAAATGTTGTTATTTTTTAATATTTGCACGTTGAAAGTCTTGTTTACCATTATTTCAGTAATAGTGACTGCGGTTTTCTGTTAATTTAAGCATATGTAACAGTTATAATAAATGTTTCACACCATATTAAACAAAGAATGTTAATCCTCAAGTCTGTCAATTACATTGTTGTGTATTAATTATAATTTAGCCGTATTTAATATTAAAATTCGTGTACGCGTGTGTTAAATTTATAAAATGAATTAACAATGAGTCCTTATTGAACACATCTAGTAAAAATAATTGTTTTTCCGGATATTGTTACTTAAACTCATAAAAAGGAAAAACATGAGTTGTTCGTATACCTACAACATTGTCTATTTATTTATATACACAATAATTTGTGTTTTCATTATGATATTAATAATCTTGTATCATATATATGTTTATTTTTAAAACAACATATATGTTATATTTTTAAAATATAAAGTCTAAGGGTTCAAAGTCTAAAGGTTATTTATTTATCTTTTAAAGTTATTAAAAAACATGAAAACTTATAAATTTATACTTAACTTCATATTATTTATTTAAAATTCAACAACTAAAGTTTTATTAATTTACCTCTTCTTTTATAAAGTTTTTGTTTTCACACATATATTTTTATGTTTTTTTTCTCTACCAAATTCTTCCACTAAAATTTTTAATTTTGATTAAATTGGATTCAATTTTGACTTTTTTTTAACCAACTAGATTGCACGATTTTGCTTGCCTGGCAAAATCAAGCGTTCGAATTAGTTCAATTTATTTCCAACCCGAAAAAACCAGTTTAGTGTTTAGTAAACGGGTTAGTAGGGTTGACCCGAATTGACCGGAATAAATTTTTTGACCCGAGTTAACTGACCCGAATATGCTTATTCGGGTAGGGTTTGGGTCAAGTCGATTTTTTTTTACAGCCCTCCATACAAGTTTATTTTGAAACAATAAGAATATGCCAAAACGAACACTCGCCAAACTCAAGTCATAAAACATGTGTTAAAAGGCAAAGTTGGTACAAGAGTTAAAAGTCAAAACCAGACCACCAAACACATATAAAAAGTACAACAAAGTTGTTGACAATGAAAACATTAGATCACCGGCAAAAATGTCATCCTCATCCTCGTACACCTCCTTAGAAATCATCCAAGAAGACACCACTAACCCATCAGTGTTCACTTTGTACCTGAACAGACCCACGCGCCACAACGCGCTGTCACTGGCCTTCTTCAGCGAGTTCCCACGCGCCTTATCCTCACTAGACCAAAACCCAGAAGTCTCAGTCATCGTTTTATCCGGCAGAGGCAAACACTTTTGCTCGGGAATTGATCTTGCTGCTTTGAACTCCATTTCTTCTTCTTATGATGATGATGTCCCTTCTGACCGTGGCCGCTCTGGTGAGAAGCTGCTCCGTCAGATATACATGATGCAGGTAGTTTATATATATATATATATATATATATATAGGCTCGACTCGAGTTATTTTCGACCTTCTTTTAAATGATGTGTATGTTTTCTATATATATTGGGGGCAAAAAGTTAAAGAGGGCTAGTTAGTGGTTATGGGGCCTGATGATAAAGGATAATGGGGACAGCCAACAGGCTCTGTGGGGCCCTCTTTAACTTGCGCCTAGAAAACCCATATGTATTAGCTGTACTAGATGATTGATTACACGCGCACAGCTGCGACGGTGTATAGGAGCGTTAATATGTGTGTGCAAATTTATTTTTATTCTTATGTACTCGTGTAGAGTAGTTGAGAGTGAAGAAAATTAATGGATTAAATTGAACATAGGGGTGTTTGTTTCGGCTTATGGCTTATTTGGTTTACTATTTGTGCTTATTTTGAAACTTTTTGGCTTAGTTTCAAAATAAGCCACAAATAGTAAACCGAACAAGCCATAAGCCGGCTATCTAAGCCGAAACAAACACATCGATTGATTTCATTGCCTTTTATAAGTAAGGGTAGTTTTTAGTCTAACAGGATTACTCCCCCTTAAGTTTTTTAGCAAATGTCATTTATGGATGTGTATGGAGCTTTTCGAGCCGAGCTCAAGCCGGAATCACATCTTATCTTATAATTGAGTTTTAGTTTGTTTCAAAAACACATTATTACAAATACTTTGAGCTTTTCGAGCAAAGCTAGAGCTTTTCGAACTTTATATTGTCGAGTCGAGTCGAGCTCTACCAAAGTAGGTAATAAAACTGATTCTGCAAAATGTTAAAAAGAATAAACAATTTATGCTTTTCTTAAGATGTGTGTTGGTGGACAATTTATTTGGGTCCGATGGAGTATACAACCGGACTTTATAATTAAATACTTACGCGAAATCTTAAATTGCCACCTGTACATGCAGGAGGCGGTGAGTGCCATTGAGAAATGTAGGAAGGTGGTGGTTGCTGCTGTGAATGGGGCGTGTATTGGTGGAGGGATTGATATTATAACGGCTTGTGATATTAGGTATTGTTGTGAGGATGCGAAGTTTTCTGTTAAGGAAGTTGATGTTGGGATTACTGCCGATTTAGGGACGTTGCAGCGTCTACCTGGGATTGTCGGGTTTGGGAATGCTATCGAGTTGGCGTTGACTGGGAGATTGTTTGGCGCCGAGGAGGCCAAAGGGATGGGGCTTGTTTCCAAAGTGTTTGGGAATAAGAATGAGCTGGATCAAGGCGTTCGTGCTATTGCTAAAGGTTAGTTACTCAACTATGCTGATTCTCGTTTTATGAGTATCATTGTTGTTAACTTTTTGACCAACACTATAAGAGTGACTTTATTGATGTTTTCGGGACTTGAGCATACAGCGTAGAATGCATATTGTGAAATGTATGTTGGGTTAAGATAGTTATTATTGTTATGGGTTAAGTTAGTAAAGGTGCTTCTTGATTGACATAAGAAATAGGCTAGAAAATACTCCACTTTATTCAGATACGAGAGTAGAATATGAATGCCTTGATTTGTGATTTGTGATGGTTTTAACAGGAAAAAAGAATCGTTTATGAGTTAGTGGTGTTTTTTAGTAGACAGTATACATAAGCGTAATAGGACTAGTGAAAGATATGCCTGCATGGTTCTCCGTCCTCTTCTGTAAGTAAAATATGACAATCTTATAATCTTGTATGGACTTGTGATGACTTAAATGCAAATAAGCAAAGAGAGGATATTGATTTGCGCTACTTGAATGGCAAAATCTGAGGGTTAACATAGCATTAAGGCACTTTCTGTATAAAGGACCTCGTTTGGATGGTTAAATATCCCCCTATTTTTAGCTTTCTGAGATCACATAAGACTAGCAACTGACGGAAAAATTAGATGTAACAATGCTTATAACCAAATAACCAATGGGGGGAATATATCCGTCCTATGTGGTTGATTGTTTTAAGTAATACATGTGAAACTGAGCCAAAAACAGTGAAACGCAGTGAGATTGTATTGTTGTAATCGTGTACTCTTTTATCTTTCTTTGAACAGAAAGCGTTGACATTGTATTGTTGTCAACTGATCATTATGCGATAGCTGCTAACACATAAAAATACGTATGATAATTCGCAGGGATTGCGTCAAAATCTCCACTAGCTGTGATTGGGACGAAAAATGTGCTATTAAAAAGCAGAGACATGTCAGTGCAGCATGGTTTGGATTACGTTGCTACTTGGAACTCCTCTATGCTTTTATCGGATGATTTAAAAGAGGTCATATCAGCACAGAAGCAAAAGAGAAAACCTTCATTTTCCAAGCTGTAAGTGTCGTGTGTTAAAGTTAAAGAGAGTCTGAATGATGTTACACTACTTGAATAAAAGTAATAATAGCGTTGAAAGCTGTAAAATTTGTTATTTTGCTGTAACGGATCTCAATGGGGGTCTTCACCTAAGCATACCAGGCGATCTGTTATAAGTAAGCGAGCAACTTTTGTTATCAAGCGACTCATCCAAACGATGAAGGTGAGCAAAGAAATCGAAAACAATGGTTTCTGTAACTATTCATACAGAAGATTGTTGATAAAAACAAGTTACAACATATACTAACTGGATGAAAAGTAGCATCGGACATAAATAAGCATCAAAATTAAAATTCATTAATAATAAATCACATTACATAATAATTCAAATAAATTAAAAACATTACAATAATAGTTAAAAACTTAAACAAAAACTAATTATTATGTTTTTGAAATAAAGACATCTCAATTTATGTCCAAACAACACATTTCAAAATTCTAAACAACACGATTCAAATGTAAAAGCAAGGTCGTACTGCGTTTCAAATTCCGCTAACGTGTTTTGAAATACAACGAGGTTACATGACCCGCTCTCGTCCATCTGTTGGACACTATCAGAAACGACACTAAATGCATCAATTCTAGGACTAATCAAAATATTCCATTTGGCGATGATGGCATCTTATCCTCGGATCTTCTCCCCTATTTCGTTCTGAAAGTAAGCAACAACCTCTGACCAAAACCTACTCATCATTGTGTCTCCTCTGTTTTCTGACACGTCGCACCAAGCTTTACACAACGCGATCTCTTCGACTGTTGTACATGTGGGGTTAACAGTCGTCTTAGCCTTTTGACGAGGTTTTGAGACGGAAGCCGAATCGTTAGACATTGTAAATAAAGATGAGAAATATAATAGAAAAGTTTGAATTTGTGTATAAAATGATAAAATGAATAAAGTATTTATAGGGTTAAAGGGTTTAAATTTTAAAAGTTTAAAAAGTTTTTGCTTTTTTTATAATATACAACGGTTGGATGTACTTTTTGATATCTATGACGAGTTCTCTTCTTTTGCACAAGACCGACCCACAACGACCTTTGCTTCACAGTGGCGGCGACTCGGCCTGTCGACCGACCACTGCGAGTAGCCTTAGGTGTACATTGTGAACACACATCTTCATAAAACTTGCATTACATATTCAGCCTTCATCTACGATCCCAATTTAAATTTTTAAAAGTGTAGTGTTTATGATTACAAAAACTTAGGAGGTGATTTTTATTTTAGCGGAACAAACTAAATAGAAGGTAAATGCAATATCATTTGACATGGGAGCACACGGTATTTTCGGATAATAACTACGTAAGTTCAAATTTCGTTTCAAAGTCATTATTCTTAGCTGATGTTTTATGCGTCACAAAATTATTACATGAGACACGTTCTTAAAAAAAACGGCCCGAGAGACAAAATTATAAGACATCCTTATGATAAATTTTCGAATTTGTGTATCATGAAATACATTTGAGAAAAGATGATCTTTGGTGAACTAAACCAAAATTAAAAGAGATCCAGAAGTTTGTATTGCAGCTAGACGATTATATTATGATAACATGTACGCGGATCAACTGTAAAGATCTTTATACGTGAAATACAAGCGACAATTTGGTATAGATGTAGCTAATTGTGTAGTATTACATTCATTCATGGTTATCTTCATAAGCTCACAAGCAAAACGACATTTGTTTTGACACAATAAAACTAAGAAAATGGCTTTTTTTTGGAATCACGTTTTCTTTCGGTTGTTTAATATCTAAATTTTTTCAAGGTTTTTGTCATTGTCTCTGAGCGATTAGGTTCTCTTTGTGGGGCAAAAACATAAACTATCGGAAACCCATCATATATTGTGGCTTCAGCCCAGAAGTAAAAGTTTTATATTAATGTTAATAATTGTAGAACTAATTCAACAACGCTAGAATCCTCACTTTTTACATAGATATTTAGTATTGAAAAAGTGAAGAAGGAAAAATTTACACTAGACACCCTATATCAACAAAACAAATAGTTAAACACCTTTGTTACTATATTATGGTGGTGTTTTAGATTCCGCATTTGCAGCGTAAACTAGATGTCATAGGTTCAAATCATGTTCTCCTGTCTCTTTAATCATGTTATTACGCGGTTTTACTACTTTCATGTTGACCATAAGATCGGTCGGTGAGGGCCATAAAAGGATGTATCCATTAAGATGTGTTGTTTATATGCGATTTATCTAAAAACTTGTAACTTCACATCAATCATATATTGTTGCAATGCTAGTTCGATAGAAGGATGTTATGCATATGTGGGACGACTTAATTACAATAAACCAACACGCCAAATTATCGGAAGATGATGATATGTAGAATCGTGAGCAAAAATACAAACGATACACCAATTTGCATAAAAACTAGTTCTCCACTTATCACTATTGCATCACATTTCTTTACCAAACATTATTAAAAAAACTATTCACCTAATCACCTCACAATATTACCAACATTTTTTCCGGAGAAAATTCCCTAAATGGTCAATAGTACATGTGTGTTTACACATTTTGGTCAAAAGTCATCACAATTCCCGAAAGAGTCATGCTCTACATCTCTACTTTTCTCCTACCATACCCCTTGTCTCGAAAACTACATGACATTTGAGCAATACACAGCTTGATTTTTGAGTTATGAGCATACATAGAAATATAATACCCTCCATGTTTAATTTCTTTTTCTCTCACCCACTCAAATATGCCCTCACCAGCTCATCACACCACCACTAATCCATCACACCTTGTTCACCACCAACCGTCCACCCTGCCATTAGCTCCCACCGCTCTCACGCGGTCCACAGTGCTCCACCCACAACCAAGTTCCACTGCCACCTTGAACAAAACACACAGAAATGACTGGATCCCAAAGTAATGCTCACTGTTCATAGGTATGGACAAGTTTTTATTCGTACTTGTTATGGGGAAATCCGATTATGAATCCTCTTTCCACATGACCAAACCCGTTATGTTTCACAACCATGGGGACCATTTTCGTTACAAAAAAGTTTGAGGGACCATTTTCGTTAAATCCGGACGACCACAGGACCATTTATGAAATTAACTCAAGATTTAATTTATATACAAGGTGAAGTACCTTGGATAGAAGAACCCTGGCACCAGCATGCTTGTTGTCCCACCCGGGTCTGTGTGTTTTGTTCAAGGTAGCGGTGGAGCAAGTTGCGGTGGATCAGGTGGCGGTGGAGCGATGGAGCAGTGGCGGTGGACGGTGGTGGTGAATCGGTGATGGAGTGGTGAGGGCATATTTAAGTGGGAGAGAGAAAAGAAATAAACATGAGGGTATATATGTCATTTATGCTAAAACTCAAAAATCAAAGCTTGTACTTGCAAATGCCACGTGTCGAGCAATAGGTATGATAGAGCAGTAAATCATGGCTCTTAGGAATTGGAATGACTTTTGATCAAAACGTGTAAACACACATGTACTATTGACATTTTAGAAATTTTCTCTTTTTTCAGTATTCCTAATCTAAATATTACACAATATCGAAAAATTCCAAAAATACTAAAAACTTGCGACTTGAACGTTTCATGTTATTTACAAACATCTAGGCTTCAAAAGAAGTCAATGATAACACGTGAGCTGCAAATACAATGTAAAAAAAACCAAGCATTATTTACAGGGCAGTCTCTAAATTATCACTCTTAACACGTCTAAAAACCAAATGAATATGGCCAGTTTTGAAACCATCAACGCAAAAATGCCAATGCTATAATTCCAAGTGCAAGCGCCGGCATTTTTGCTTTGATGGTTCCAAAAAAGGCGAGAGTTTTGACGAATGCACCATTGTTACTGGTTGCAGTTTTACTTTTGTTGGTAACAAGCAAAAGAACCCGTGCGTTGCGGCGGGGCTAATTTTTTCCCGAATAATTTTTTTTACGTTTCAGGGTTTTTTTTTGGCGATGAGTTATGGCGGGGTTAATTTTTAATATTTTCTTTTTTATGTATGAGTCGGGGAAAAAAATTTGCGTTGGGACGGGCTAATTTTTTCCTGAATATTTTCTTTTTTTTAGAACGGTTTTGTAAATTTTTTTACGGGAATTTTTGTGTAAGAAAATCGTAAATAGTTAAAAGGTGAGGGTCCGTTTTGTATTTTTATTTTTTTACTTTGGGCCAGATTTTAGGCTATTTTTGGGTTGTTTTTTTTTGGCTAATTTTTTCCCGGATATTTCATTTTTTGTACGATTTGGGAAAAAAAAATT